>JAULKM010092764.1:0-27115 GCA_032355605.1 Rubia tinctorum
CCCCCCCCGCCCCCCCCCCCCCCCCCCCCCCCCCCCCCCCCCCCCCCCCCCCCCCCCCTGGGGAGGAAGTTTTTATTTGTATTGGTGATTATACTTGGGATTTGTTGTTATTGTATATCATCATGCCTCGTAGAAATAGAGGGGTAACTAGTGTGCCTTTTATGGGGTTGACAACACTCCACCAGGAGCACTAGGAGAGGTGGGATTATCTTATTGGATGTCCCATCCAAGAAACGAATTTTGTAGACATGAGAACCCTCAATGACCTCAAGCTCTACAAACCCGTCCGGGTACTCTTGCGGCGGATTGGACTTAAGGACTTCCCTAAGGTGGCAGCCCCTACCTACACTAGGCATACCCTATAATTCCTTTCTACTGTCTCAAGGGATACTAATGGCGAGGGAGAAAAGATAGCTAAATTTCACTTAGGGGATGTGGCTCGCGCTATGACTCATTGGGAGATAGTCATTTATTTACGTGGAAGTTCTACACGAGAGTTAAGGGGTACAGTGAGCCTGTTGTTGGTTTTGATGTGCATGCATTCTGGTCGGAACCTTGGTGTAACGGCCTCCACGGATGTGCACGGTCCGTGTAAAGGGCCTTTGCACGGATGTGCACGGTCCGTGTAAAGGGCCTTTGCACGGACCCGCACTGATGATCTTGGCTTCGTGCACAGACCTTGCTGGCCATTTTTTTGCTCCGCTACGGATTAACCTCTGATCCCATTTGAGAGTTCTTGTAGTCGATTTTAAAGTGCTCAAGAAGACAAATCCAACGGTGCCATCTCCAAAGGCTGAGTTTTTTTGGATTGTTCCCAGAACTCCGTGCAATTCTCAGACTATAATTCCCCCGCTTCTTTGTCTTTCGGTCTTGGACTTCTTAAACTTCAAATCTGCCTTTTTTCAGGCTCAATTCCATCTACTACCATGTTTTAGAGTCCTTTGTCTTCAATATACTACCATCCTTGCGAATGGTCTTCAATATCTTCTACCGTCCTTACTAATGCCCTTCAAATATATTCTACCACCCTAGCGGATGGCCTTCTACAAAATGATGATGAAAAATTATGCACAAGAAATCTACTAACAAGATCACAAAGGAAGATCTAGGTGCCCGTGAATACAAAGTGTCCACTAGCTTCAATGAAGTCTACAAAACTCAGGATTTAGACAAAAAACTAACAATGACCATCTAGACCCTTTGTCGTTTAAACCTAACTAAAACTATCAATCAGCCGAAGAAAAGATGACAATAAATATGTTAAATGCCTTGGTTAACGCATGTATAAAAGAGCATATTATAGATAAAACCCATCAAAGTTAGGCGTAGAAGTGGAATATGTACAATTGAGTGGAAACCAGTCAGTGCAGGTAGGAACATCATTTCCATTTGGAGTGAGAGATGAGTTTGAGAGGGCGCTAAAAGAAAACAAGCGAGCTTTTTCCAGGAAACTGGAGGACATAAACAGAGTACCAAAGGAGATTGGCTTTCATGAGTTAAAAGTGGACCCATATCTCAAGTCCATCAAACAGAAGCTGAGGATACTCTACAGAGAAAGGAATGAGGCGGTGAACAGAGAGGTGACCAGCTGGTTGCGATATGGATCCTGCAAGAAATTCCCTACCCAACCTTGCTAGCTAACTCTGTTTCGATAAAGAAGGCAAGCGATAATTGGAGGATGTTAGTGGATTATATGGGTCTGAACAAGGCATGTCCGAAGTATTTCTACCCACTGCTGGTTATTGACCAAAAGGTAGAAACCTTTATCAACTACCCAATTAAATGTTTTATTGATGCATATAGAAGATATCATCATATCCCCATGCTTGAAAGTGATATAGAAATTATTTCTTTTATAATTGAGAGGAACTTTTAGCTATCGAATGATGCCCTTCAGCCTGAGAGCGGTGCTACGTACCGAAGGGTGGTGGATAGGATTTTCCAGGAGTAGATTAGAAAGAACTTGGAGGTGTACATAGATGCCATAGTGATAAAGATCATTCAGTATGAAACCTTTGTGGAAGATATCAAGGAGACCTTGGAGCAATTCAGAGAGACAAAGATGAAGCTGAACCCAGCCAAATGTCAATTCGGAGTGGGGTGGGGTGGGGAAATTCCTCGGGCACCTTATGTCGAATGATGGGCTGTTGGCAACCCCCAAGAAGGTAAAAGTAATCCTGGAAATGAAGTCCTCATGCACGGTCAAGGAGGTACAGAGCTTGAACGGGAAGCTGGCAGTCATGAGCAGTTTTATGTCATGAGCAGGAGAGAGAGCACTCCCCTTCTTCAAAACACTGAAGGGATGTGTTGACAGAAAGAAGGTGGTACAATGGGAAGATTTGGAGAATAAATCATTCGGGGAGTTGAAGACCTATCTAAAGTATCTTCCAACCCTGACCATCCCAAAGAAGGGAGAAACATTGTATCTGTATATAGCATCGAGCGAGGAAGCAGTCAGCGGTAGAGTGGTCAGGGAGGAAAATAAGGTGTAACGACCAGTGAATTTTGTGAGTCGGTCCTTGCAAGTCTCAGAACAAGGATACATGAGCCAGAAGAAGCTCACTTTGGCCCTAATTCACGTGCCAATGAGGCTAAGGTAGTACTTATAGGAATACGTTGTGATAGTATGAACAATTAGCCACCGAGGGTAATATAACCAAACTAGAGGCTTCCTAAATACTGGTGAAGTGAGCAGTCGAGCTAGGAGAGCACGCCATAGAATACGCCTCAAGGAAAGCAATAAAGAGGCAGGTGATGGAAGACTTTCTGGAAAAAAATGCCTAAGGAAAGAAAGATGAAAACAGTGGAAGAAGAGGGGAACCCCGCCCAGGCTGCGGGCCAAGGCAGACTGATAATAACAGACGCGTGGAAATTTTATGTGGACGGAGCATCTGGAGTGGAAAGAACAGGTGAGAGCCTGGTAATATCGGACCTAGAAAGTGTGGAGTCAACTTATAGCCCTCGTTTCATGTTCCCAACTTCAAATAATGAAGCAGAAAACGAAACGCTGATAGCAGCCATGGAGATAGTTAGAAAGCTAGGAGTAGAGAAACTGCAGGCCCATGGAAACTCGATGTTGTGGCTAATCAGTACAATGGGCAGTATGCTGCCAAGGAACCAAAAATGATGAGGTACAGAGACAGTCAGGAGCCTCGCATATGAGTTTGAAGAATTTGACATCACCAGAGTCCCGAGGTCACAGAATACGAGGGCAGACGCATGCGCACTTAACTAAGTCTGTCCTGGTGGAGAGGTCAACATGTGTAAGATAAGTGGGAGTAATACAGAATGTGACAGTGAACTGGACAACACCCATTCAGAATTATCTGGAGCATGAAATATTCCAGTAGATGATAGTAAGGCAAGAATAGTTAGGAGAAAGGCACTGCAGTACGTTGTGAAGATGGACCTATTATACAAAAAGGGTTACAAGAAGCTATGGCTTAGGTGTGTGGAGCCAGAGCTGGCAGAAACGGTCCTTAGAGAAATACATTGAGTTGTGGCAGTCACCAGGGGTAAAGAACGATCTCGATGCGGGCATTGTGAGCAGGCTACTACTGGCATGCCATGAGAACGGATGCAGAAAAATGGTCAATTAATGTCACAGATGCCATGAACATGCCAAGGTGCAGAGGATCCATGCAGAGCGAATAACCAAGATAAGATGGGCCCTTTGCCAAATGAGGAATTGACATTGCAGTGCTGTTTCTCGAGGCTGCAGGGTGGAAGAGGTTCATGTTGGTAGCAATAGACTACTTCATCAAGTTGGTAGAAGCTGAGGCTGTAACAAATATAATGGGAAAGAAGATTACAAACTTCTCATGGAGAAGCATAGTGTGTAAGTTCGGTATCCCATAGGTAATAGTGAGCGATAATGGAAAGCAGTTCACTAATGAACCCTTAAGGTCGTGGTGCACTGGCCTGAGCATAAGACAGCAGTTCACGTTCGTAGCCCACCCTCAAGAAAATGGGCAAACATAAGTGACGAACAGAACAATAGTCCAGGGATCAAAGAGATGGCTGGGGCAAAGAAAGGGAGAATGGGAGGAAGAGCTGGTAAGTGTGTTGCTGGCATACCGAACCACACCAAGAACAGCTACAAGAGAATCCCTTTATAGGCTGTGCTTCGGAATAGAGGTCATCATCCCTCCAAAAGTCGTTGTGCCCAGGAGAAGAGTAATTGAGTCAATGAATCAGGATGAAAATGACCAGGAGACCAGGGAAAATTTGGAAGACCTGGATAAACTCAAGGAGAAAGAAGAACTGAAAGAAGTTGCGTACAAGTCCTGGATGGAGTAGCATTACAACAGTAAGATTCAGGTCAGATTCCTGAAAGTAGGAGACCTCGCGCTGAGGAAAAATGAGGATAGCAGAGCTCAGGGCCAGAAAAAGTTAGATACAGAATGGGAAGGTCCGTACAAGGTGACTAAAGTGCTGGGAAAAGGAGAATAAAAAGTGAAGACGCTAAAAGGTTGGTCAATCCCCCACACCTGGAACATTGCCAACTTGAGAAGGTACTATGCTTGAACAGTTATAACTTTTATTACATATAGTACCTGCAGTCGAATATTTTGATGCGTTGATATGTGAGATGAGATTCCTGAAGAGATCAAATATTTTGTAAGCCCGTAAGGGATATGTTCCTAAGGAAATCCCAAGTTGCGCCCCTGTCCCTTTTGATGAATTTTTAATGTCAATGCAAGGAAGAAAATGACCAAATGAACATCTTTCAATGAACCTGACTCTGGCCAAAATTGCAATCCTGGTTCTAAGTGCCAGCAAAATTACAGTATGGGTCCCAACATTCAAAGGAAAAGCTTTGACAACCATGGTCGTCGAGTAATGAGCTTGACCTAGGCCAAAATTGCAATCTTGGCTCCAACAGGCAGTGAAATTGCAGGCCAAGTCTGAACATGCAAAAAAAGAGCTCTAACAACCATTGTCGTTGAGTAATAAGCATAACCCAAGGAAAAATTGTAATCTTAGCTCCAACAGCCAGCAAAATTGCAGGTTGGTCCCAACAGGCAAAGGAAAGGTTTTGGCAACCATAGTCGTCGAGTAATGAGCTTGACCCAGGTTAAAATTGCAATCCTGGCTCCAACAGCTAGCAAAACTAAAAGCCAGGTCTAAACAGGAAAAGGAAAAGCTCCGACAACTATGGCTATCGAGTAATGAGCCTGACCCTGGAAAAAATTGCAATCCTAATTGCAATAACCAGTAAAATTGTAGGCCATGTCCCAACAAGCAAAAAAAATCTCCGACAAATATGGTCATCGAGTAATGAGCCTGACCCAGGCAAAAATTGCAATCCTGGCTCCAACAGCTAGCAAAATTGCAGGCCAAGTCCCAACAGGTGAAAGAAATACTCCAACAAACATGGCCGTCGAATAATGCACCCGACCCAAGTAAAAATTGCCATCCTGGCTCCAACAGCCAGCAAAATTGTAGGCCGCATCCCAAAAAGCAAAGGAAAAGCTCTGGCAACCATGACCGTTTAGTAATGAGCATGACTTGGTAAAAATTGTAATCCTTGTTGCAACGGCCATCAAAATTGCAGGCCAGGTCCCAACAGGCAAAGGAAAAGGTCCGAAAAATATGGCTATCGAGTAATGAGCCTCACATAGGACAAAATTGCAATCATGGCTCCAACAACCAACAAAATTACAGGTCGGGTCCCAGTAGGAAAAGGAAAAAATCTCCGGCAACCATGCCCGTTGAGTAATTAGCATGACCCAAGCCAAAATCGTAATCTTGGCTCCAATAGCTATCCAAATTGCAGGCCAAGTCTGATCATGCAAAGAAAAAGCTCTTACAATCATGGTCATTGAGTAATAAGCCTAACCCAATACAAAATTGCAACCCTAGCTCAAACAGGCAACGAAAATTGCAGGTAGGGTCCCAACAGGCAAAGGAAAAGCTCTGACAACCATGGTCGTCAAAAAACGACCCTGACCCAAGCATAAATTTCAATCCTTGCTCCAACAGCCAAGAAAATTGTATGCTGGGTCCCAACAGCCAAAGGAAAAAACTTCGGCAACCATGGCCATCAAGTAATGATCCTAACCTAGGTAAAAATTGCAATCTTGGCTCTAACAGCTAGCAAAATTGCAGGCCGGGTCCCAACATGCAAATAAAAAGCTCCAACAAACATTACCGTTCAGTAATGAGCCTGACCTAGGTCAAAATTACAATTCTTGCTCTAATCGCCAGCAAAATTGCAGGCTGGGTCCAAACAGGAAAAGGAAAAGCTCCGACAACCATAGCCATCGAGTAATCAACCTGACCCTGGCCAAATTGAAATCCTAGTTGCAACAGCCACCAAAATTGCAGGCCATGTCCCAAAAGGCGAAGGAAAAACTCCAGAAACCATGACCATCGATTACTGAGCCTGACCAAGGCCAAAATTGCAATCCTGGCTCCAACAGCCAACAAAATTGCAGGCCGGGCCATAAGAGGCAAAGGAAAATCTTCAGCAACCATGGCTTTCAAGTAATGAGCCTGAGCCAGGCCAAAATTGAAATCCTAACTCTAACAGCTAGAAAAACTGCAGGCCTGGTCCCAACAGGCAAAGGAAAATCTCCAACAAACATAGTGGTCGAGTAATGAGCCTGACCTAGGTTAAAATTGTAATCCTAGCTCCAACAGCCAAAAGAATTGGAGGCCGGATCCGAACAGGCAAAGGAAAATTTCTGACCCTGGCCAAAATTAAAATCCTTGTTGCAACAGCCAGCAAAATTGTTGCCCATGTCCAACAGGTGAAGGAAAAGCTCCGATAAACATGGTCATCGAGTAATGAGCCTGACCTATGCCAAAATTATAATCTTGGCTCCAATAGCCAGCAAATTTGCAGGCTTGGTTCTAATAGGCAAAGGAAAAAGCTCTGGAAACCATGGATATTGAGTAATGAGCCTGACCTAGGCGCCAAAATTTCAATCCTGGCTCCAACAACCATCAAAATTACAGGATAGGTCCCAACAGGCAAAGGAAAAACTCTGGCACCATGGAGATTGCCAAACTGACAGTCTAGCTGGAGGCAAACGGAAAAAAACAATGTTAAAAACAATTTTAACGACAACACTAGAAGACGGTTTGGAAAACGGGTTGTGGAGGACAGTGTTGAAAAACAATTCTTAAAAAAGAGAAATGGGACCACAAAGTGGGGACCATAGAGACCCCCAAAGAGTTGCGCAAAGGCACTAGAAAAAGAAAGACAAAAAATGAACAGAACAAGTTAAGATATAATAAGAAATGATAACAAGTATTGCAAAAGACAATACCAAGCAAAGCTAATACAAAAAAAGCAGTTCAAATGTTGCAAAAACATCATTCAAAAGGAGCAAGACACACCCCTAAACAAAGAGATAAATATTGTATGATCCCTCGGCTGGGGAATACACAAAAGCACAAAAAATAAAATAATAGTTTACAATTCAGAATGAACAAAACAAAGCCTTCAAGGTTTCCCAGCATCACTAGCAACCTGAGCTCCACCTTCTGGGGTCCCCCCAGCATTGTCAGCACCGTCAACAACCTGAGTTTCACCCCTCACGTCCTTCTCAACATGGCCATCTACTTGATGAGGCCCACTGGCAGAATGAGCATCAGACTTAATAGAGGGCACCATCTAGATTCCAGCAGTTAAGCTCATCCAATGCCATGTAGGGGTGTAGCTAGGTGAATTACTCGGTAAAGCTGTGTTAACGAAAAGGAACAAAAACATTAATAAGGTGAACCTGCAACTAGTCCTCATTCTCAGTCCGAGAGTAAAGCTGAATAGCCTTTATAAGGGCATTGCTCAGTATCTCGGAGGACTTAGTACTCCACACCATGCGGCAGTAAAGGCTCAAGAAGCCGCGAATAAATTCCCAATCCCGGAAGGAGGCTAAGCAATTTTAGCTTCAGTATGGGACAAGGAGGTCTGTAGGGAACCAATTACCCCTTTCTATAGCTCGAGACCCTACTCCAGCTCACAGACATACAGTGTCTTGGCTGTCAGGGAGGCAAGCACACGATTGAGCTCACGGTTCTCAGCTTGCAGGCTGCCAAGCTCTTCCTGCATGGTCGTGACAGAGCAGAGGACCTGAAAACAGGCAAGGGAAAAAAGAAAAAAATTAAGAAGTATCGCTATAAGGGGAGAAGAAAAATGATAAATAAGGAGAAAAATACCTTAAGGATGGCTGATTTTCAGCCATTTTTAAAGGAAAGGTCCCGCAACCAGGCGTTGAAATGTGGAAGGAGCAGAGCCTGGGAGACAAACTCGGTCCGAGCCGCAGCATTGCATAAAATACGTGCAGCAGGATCACCCCAGAAGAAGAGTCGTGGGCGAATGGTGGCTAGAATGAGACTTCTTGAACAGGTTGAGCACCGAGGCTGACCCTCTTCTGCTTACTAGTAGGCTGAGAAACTGGGGTCTTAGGAACCCTTTTAGGAACTATATCAAACGAGGTTTGGCTAATTTCGGTCCCATATTTCTCAAGCCTCCCCCCGGAGCATCGACAAGCCTTCTTTTGAAAAGGTTTCTAATCAGAGACCTCCGTGTCAGATAAAGTGATGGTCTTGGTATTCTGGTCCACGACGCCCACTACTCTCTCACTCTGGGGAGGCGGACAAGTGCAAGCAGCCCTGCGAGAAAGTTTGGACAAGTCCCTCCAAAAGTTGGGAACAGATATCTGTACAAAAAAGAAAATAAAGGAAAAGAATTAGAATGATGAGGAATATATGAAGGTAAAATAAAATCTTTGCAGTAGACAGAAAAAAAAGAATTAAACTTATACCGCTCAGGTCTGTGGGCCCATCGTCAGGAGAAATACCATCAGGAAAGTAAGGCATGCCAATAGCCCGCATGACGGAATCCCATAGGACACGGTCACATTTCACCCACACCGTCTCAAGATGAGAGGTGACGGGCTGTGTGGCAGTCATCTCAGCAGCGCTATGGCAAGACCCTTGCCCTTTCTCTGAACCGAATGAAAATTTCCCTCTGTGCCCCATCTAAACCTAAGAATAGTACCTCATAAATGAAGATGAATCTTTGTTTGAACTATGCTCGAGTAGGGAGGTCAGTCGTAATTTTAACCCTATGCTCCCAGAACTTTAGGAAAGTCCAGTCCGGGGGCATTCTGGCTGAGTGGCAGAAGACTCGAAATAGAGTAACAGTGATCTCAATGTGCAGGAGGTGACACAAAACTTAAACTCCCCAACTCATAGAAGACCATAACGACATCGAAGAAGGAAGAAAGTGGGAACCTAATACAACAGCGTTCTAAGGTTTTTGAGGTAAACAGTGATCATGTCATCGGGCGCATCTAGCATAGTCTGACTAATGCTTGACAGTAAAAAATGATCACTAATATCATGAAAGGTGACTCCCCCAGCGTTAAATGCACCCTCAATCACACCATAGGCTAACCTAAACTCAGAATTGATGGTGTCACAGTATGAGTCTTTCTTAGAAGGGACGATGGTAGAAACCATTTTTAACGCGAGAATAAAATGAGAGAAACAAAAGCAATGAAAAGAAAATAGGGTACTGGAAAAAGAGTGAGAGGCATCCAGGAAAATACAAGAAAATGAGCAAAGAACGACGAAGTGGAAACATAGGAAGATGAGGAAGAAAGAAAATAATGAAGAAGACAAAGAATTGGGAGAGAAAAGTAGGCTCAGACTCAATAAATTTTTGGGAGGCAGAGCGATAGGGGCGTGATTATAACCTCCTTGGGAAAGTACAAAAATTAAGGGGCTCGCATACGGAAACTATCGGGAGGAAGACATGTGGTGGACATCCAGGAAGTTAGTGTAACAGTCGATCTGCACATTAATGAAATGATTCCATAACCTTCCTGATGGTTCAAAATCGCAAAATAGTTAAGTTTTCCCTCCTAAAAGTAGGAGAAATCAGGAAGCAGCTTCCAGGGACGCTACCTGCTCCCTGGTAAACTAATAATCAAGGATCGAGGGAGACCAAAGGTGAAATTCAGCCTATCGCCTCAGATTGATCAGGTCAATCAGGTCTTGAGCTGGGGGACTTGATAATGTATGGGCTTGATAACCCAGCACTGTAAGGCCTTGTCCCAAGTAAATGAGCTGGCCCAGTTTAGAAACAACGGATAGGACAATAAGTTGATGAGCAAGACAGGATGGAAGCTGTCCTATTAGTCACCAAACACATATAACAAGGAGAATAATCATGCAACCAAGGTAAGATTTCAGAACCTATATACTATTCACTTAGATACGCCATACATGGCAAACATGGCTGACCGGAGTGTTGGAGTAGGCACTGCCCTGCGTGTGCCTACCTGACGTTAGTCTGTTTGTTTTGTAGGCTCAGGTGAAAGCTGGAATGGAGAAGATCGTACATAGAAGGATAGCAAGTTCTAGAATTAATAGTGATCTAAACCCTTTTTATTGTAAACCCGACTAAACCCAGAAATCAACCAACCAAAACATATTAATAAGTGTGCTAAATGTATTGGTTAACACATGTTTTTAGGTGCAGATCAATCCTCCCACACTAAACCTTTACTCGTCCTCGAGTAAAGAAAAAATGAGCAAAAATCTAAGAGGAAAGTAGCATGCAAAGAGTGTTCCCCAACACATTCAACATTTATTCCTAGACTACTCAGGTTCCCCCAAAGGTGGAGAATCTCACAACTTTCACTCCCCAGAGAAGCTAAAGCAATCCATCCAACCAATCATACTAGTAAAAAGGCAAGGTATACTTGGTATAAGTGAAACTAACTTACTCCACTGAAGAAGCCACCAAAGACAATTCAAGAGATGCGTAACCTAGTTTTTTATTTCTCTCATTTTCTCTCATTTTGCCTAGGAGCCCTTTCGGTTTTATCATTCTAGCTTCACACAAATTAACTCACTTATCACCTTTTTCCACACCATGGCCTCTCACTTTTTCATAGGTTTTTAAACCTATTTGGGACTTTCTCTCTATTGCCTAAGTCACCCTTTCGGGATTTCAACTTAGCCAGTTATATAATTTATTTATTTTTTCATTTTTTCACTTTTTTTGTGTAACAAAAATTGCCCCAAAGGTGGGCCTTAAACTACATGATGATAATCAAAGGAAAACAACTAATAACAAAAACACAATGGAATCTTGTTGAAACTCCTAAGTGCCGAACAACTCCCTCCCCCACACTTAAACCTTGCATTGTCCCAAATGCAACACAAAAAGTAGAAATCATAAGTGGAGTAGGGAAAATACTGGGACTAACTCCTGGGACCCTGAAAGGGTCCTTCCTTAAGTGTCTCTCATCGCGCCTTCTCCACCTTTCTTCTTCTCTCATCTCTTGTTTCTTAATGGGAACTAGGTCTTGGAAGCCATCAAGCCTTGAAACATTAAACCTCTTGATAAACCGCTTTATAGCTTCCTCTTGTACATCGGTTCTCTCATCTGTGATTGTAAACTCTTCATTCACCTCTCCATCAATGGAATCCAGCCTAACTCCCCAAGCTCTCATGTTGTCATCCATAATATCCAACCTAGTCCCAAATTCCTCCATTTCCAAGCTAATTCTGCTAATGCTTAACCAACCTATTGCACTATTTGTATTGAATTCATGAGTTGTTCCCCAAAATTTTGGATTTGATTGAAGAAATCCGCAGGTAGGTTACCTCGAGTAGGTGGCATCCTAGGTGGAATCTTACAATGCATCTTTCTCCTTAATGTCCACATCAGTGGTCGATAGGATAATGTAGAAACCTCTCTCAAACCTCGGATTAGGGGCTAGAAAAAGGTCTTCCAAGATGGATTTGTGGTTGATGGCAGTGCGTTCAGGCTGCAGAAGTATCATGAATTTTTAAATCGAAGCACCACCGTACAACAAAATGAAGTAGTCTTCCGAAGTAGTGGTAACAATCATCGAAACCCTTACCAACTTATCCATTTTGTACCTCGTCCCCGAACGACCTAAATTTTCCATGGCAAAAAGAGAGGGAACCAAATGTCCCATGTGTTGGGTTAAAAGTCCGACCATACCTCCTATTGGTATCTTTCCATCGTTCATCTTCTCTGTGGCTAAGCATTCATGTACAAAGGCCCCACCGAGTTGGGGTAGAAATTACCTCCTGGACTCATCGCCCAAAGGATTTGGACATTCCGGTTGGGGTATTGAGGGATATTCCTGTAACAATACAATCTCATCGATAGGAGGCGGTGCACATACCGCAAAGCTGGGTGGACTATTGCAGTACTCCTGCCCAAGTGGCTTCTATCTGTGCCCGTTAGGTTCCTCCAAAAGCTGCTCAATGAGAAAGAAAGCCCTTTCCGGTGAGTCCTTGGAAATTCATTCCCACATTTCCACCCAATAGCTCAAGCGATCTCCCTATGGTTCATTGTTTATTACTTGTCATCCAAGTGGAAATTGATGATCCTCCTACCATCGTTGTTCATTGATTGCTCCAAGGTCCCCAAAAATTCCAAAGTCTATCTTATGTATGTTTTGGATTGCATCCCTAGGAATCCTTCTAGGCCTATCCAACCTAACAATAGGCGACAGGCTCAAGTAGGCCTAGTTCTACCAAGGTGTCCTTGCATGCAAACTTCATCTCCAAGATGGTCTTTTTTAGACTATTGAGATACTTCTATCTCCGGGCCGCACTCTTGAAAATGTTGGCCAACCCTATGAACTCATCAACCACAAAGGCGAGGTTAGAAGGAAGGGAATTTTTCGGCCCTTATCTCCCAACTTTAGTCGACTTCTTCCCATTCTCACCATGGGAAGTTTTTCCTTTCTCTGGCCTATTCCTCTTTGGAGCCATTCTATCACAACAAGAAGAAGATGGTAATGTCAAGAATACACAAGTGTGTGCATTAAAGATCATTCAACAAGAATCGTTCTTCCTAAACAACCAACACATGAAAAATAATATTATTTCAACATAAAGATCATCCACTTCACCCATACTTAGTTCATCACAAAAACATGCATATAACCCACATACTTTCCTGAAAAAATTAAACAAATTGGAATTTATGCTTCCCACCTACAACACAATCATGCTAAAGAAAGAAGGTAAACAGAAGGTTCAAAAGGTTACCCAAAATTTTGAGGCTAAGAGATGAAAATCTACACAAGAAGAAGCAAAATGTGCTCTCCTTTGAGAGATGTGCTCTCCTTTGAGGGAGATGCTCAAAATTTTTGAATTTCCCAAATGTGAAGTAAGAGTGGGTGTTTTTGAAGTACTTTTAGTGGATTAAATGACATTTATGGATGGGGGGAAGGTACTTTGAATTTTAATTCAGAGAATCAATGATCACCTTAAAATGGTTTGTTTAGGAGAGAAGTAAAAAATAAATAGTATCGGTCAAAGCCAAAATAGAAAATTTTGGGACAAAAGGTTCACTCACTCAATTAATGCACAAGGAATGTGTTGATTTTTGGTAAAGTACCATTGACATCAACAAACTTAGGGAGTAAGAAACATGCAGAATTAATAAGACTAAAAATGCTTGTTTGGAAAAAAAAAGCTTCCCCAATACCTTCACTTTTAACACTTTTTTCACCCAAGCCCTAATTCTTTCTAACCATAACCATGAGACTCGATCTTAGACTCAACAATCAGCCAGAGTTTCACACAAAATTCTGTTACAAAAATACGATCATGAAAAAATCTAACTACCAAGAAACATAAAAGCAAAGCAAGGGAAACCACCGTATTTTTATTTTCGTTCTCATGACTTATTCTTCATGCATTATACTTAAAAAAAAGCTACCGTTGGGTCTCCGGTGTAGCCATCTTCGACTCCACCCACGATGAAAACTCTGTGAAGAGTTCTCCACAAAGTGTCACCCTTACCTTCATGCTCTTTGTTGACCATAGAGAGTGTACGCCCATCCTTTGCCAATTCTGAATATTTAGCCATTTCCTTGGGTTTATGAGGTTTTCGAGGGATTTTTAAGGCTGTGCCACTCTAAACCAGCTGTTACATGTTAGGGACTATAGAATCCACAATAAATGGATCATCACTAAATTTACGCATGGCATAAGTGTCATCAACATTGTAATTACAGTCAAGGCTTGATAAGGTATGGGATTCTAGCCCAGACATCTAATTCCACGGCCCAATGGCACAAGCTGGCACAAGACGTGGCTAACAGATGGAGAAGGAGTTTTGTGAGTTGGATGGGATAGGAGCGGTCCCATCAGCCACCAAACTCATATAACAAGGGGAATAATTTTGCAACCAAGTTAAGATTCAAAATTAGACCACTATTTACCTTGATACACTTCTACATGGAAAACATTGATAACTAGAGGGTTGGAGCTGGCACGACCCTGTGCCTGCCTGCCTAACCTTCGCCTGCATGTCTTGTAGGTTCATGTGCATATTGGACAAGTGAAGATCGTAAACAGGGATACAACGAATTCTACCATTAATATTGGCGTCGTCTGTTGGGATCACATCATCATCTTTTAGCATCCATGCAGCTCGAACAAAATGGAGACAAGACATGTGGGGATCTTGTTTAACCAGATTACTAAAGTGACTTTTTAAAGGCGGTTCCTCATTAACCGCCTTTAATCAGTTAGAATTAAAGGCAGTTCTTAAAAAGAACCTTTATTTAAACTAGAACCGCCTTTAAAATTGAGAGACGAAGGAAGAGAAAGGGTTCTGAATTTGGAACCTACAATAGAAGAAGGTTCCTAATTAATAACATCGAACCGCCTTCTAATGTTGTCTTTAATAGAGGTTTTTCTACTAGTGATACTCCAGTTCCTTGTCTACTGTACATATACTCCTAAATTTTTCAACGCCGGTATCCAGCTATAGGGTTTTATGTGCACTTTCTAAAAACATAGGAAGGTATATATGTATTTTCAAAAAACATGGAGGGATATATGTGCACTTCCAAAAAGGGGGGATATGTGCACTAAACAAGAATCTGGGTGGTATAAATGCACTTTACTCTAACTGGTGTGCACTATTATGCATGTTTTAGCCAATGCATTTAACACATTTATTATCATATTTTGTTTGGTTGATTGCTAGTTTTAGTTAGGTTTGAACGTCAAAGGGTTTAGACGACCACTTTTGGTTTTCTTGTCTAAATCTCGCAGTTTGTAGACTTAATTAAGACTAATAGACACTTGGTATTCACGGGCACCTAGATCTTCTTCTTTGATCTCATTTGTAGGTTGCCTGTGAGTGCCTTTTCATTTTGTTTTGGTGAAAGACCATCTATGAGGGTGGTAGTTGATATTTGAAGGTCATTCGCAAGAATGGTAGAAGATATCGAAGGTCATTCGCAGGGATGGTAGTAGATCAAAGGCCAAGAACTTTAAATCTTGATAGTAGAAGGAATTAGTACCAACAAAGGCGAAGTCAAAGTTTAAGAAGGTATAAGAAGAAGAAGGGATCGTTGTTCAAGGTTGCATGGAGTTTTAGAAAAAAATTGAGAAGAATCAGCACTTGAGGGTATCACAATTAGATTTTTCTTCTTGAGTGCTATAATATCGACTACAAGAACTTCCAAATTGGACCAACAATTATTTCGTAGCGGAGCGAAGAAGTTAGCCATGTGAACCAGCCAGAGCGTGTGCGAACTGTATATGCTTGGCGCAGACCAAAAGCTAGCATGGCTCGTATCACCTGGCATGGGCCATCCCAAAATTCGGCATGAGGCCCCTCTACTAAGTATCAGGGTTGGATGTTCCGCTTTAAGGCACAAATGTCAAGGCCAGTCCACGGGGTGTGAAGAATGACCCCGGGCATGCCAAAGTACTGAGAAAGACAAGGTTCCATCCGTTGGGCATGCAAAATGGTGCATAGCACAGATTAGAAATGAGAAAATGAGCACCCGGCTGGCGGCCCACATCGGGTAACATAGGGTGAGCCTGGTACGTCTGGCACGGCCCGTGCCAGGACACACGCCCTAAGCCGGCACGTCCGACACGGACCACTGGCGGCTGCTAGGGCTTTGCCAACTTTTTGGGCCTATTTTTAGGTCCAATTTCCTACTACTATATATATGGACCTTTGTTTACTATAGTTTAAGTTTATGCTCAATTTTAGATCATAGTAGGTAGCTAGAGAGAGAAAATACTCTCACTTCTCTCTAGTTTCTTTTCTTTCCATCTTGTTATCTTTCTTTTTCCCAAAAGTGTTGAATCAAATGAAATACTTGGGTTCAATGCTTAGGGAGTAGAGATCTATCTTGGGGATTTTATATATATATATATATATAAATATATTCATTTGCTGATGTTATTTTTTTGAGATTTATAGATCTACCTATTTTTATGTGTTTTGTGATCATTATGTTGGCCTATTCCTAATATTCTTATGAATTGCATGAAAGTCACACTTTGTTGGCACACAATCGAGTCTACTTTCATGTTAGGGCCCTATTGCTACTCCCCGGTTAAGGAAACCTAGATGCACTTGGGGTTCGATAGTCCGGAACTGGGCGTGTGCATGAAGGTTACCGTTGTTAATATCACGATCGACCATGCATCTAGTTTTTTGACCAAAGAGGTCCAAAGGGTTACGGGTGGAGATAGAGTAGGTAGAAAACTAGGATTATTTTTTGATCCTAGAAGCCATCGATAAGACGACTACTTCTTTTTCCTTTTTAGGCCTAGGGGAAGTTTCGTTCGAGGTGTTCCGCCCGAGACTTAATCGCACGGGGGAGAAACAGATATGCACAATGTGTTATAGCCATTGTTGCACTCCCGTAGTCGCGGAACCGAAGCTGATGGAATATTTTATATCTGCACCTCTATGTGACAGATAGGGGGAAGTTTTGACCATTGTTTGCACCACATGTCACAAACCCTAGAATAGGGTCAAGTTCTTGCATTTGATGAAATCTATGATCAAAATAACATCAAGCATGTTACAAAAATATTCGACGAGTGTTGGTTTATATATTTTATTCCATTGATTGCATGCTTGTAGTTGATAGTTGAAACACACACCCCATGGTTATTTTCACAGCACTGTTTATTCCTAACACTTGGTTGGATTGACGACTCGACCACGATTGTGTTTAGTAGATTACTAGATTCCTAGCATCTCTTTGGATGACCCCGGTGCTTGTCACTATCTACCATTCTTGGTAGTTTAGTAGTAGGAACGGGAGCAACATATAAATCTTATCTTTGACTCCTAACAATCCTTTAGTAGTAGGAATATGGCATTCACTTCCAGCCTTCAAAAACACACCTCTTTTCCTCAATGGTGATTTCAATGTTATTTCCAATTCTGATGAATACATTGGCCCATCTGTACCAAATAATAAAAACATTACAAGCTTTAGTAAGTTCCTCAGTGGGAATAACCTTTTTGATATTCCAACATCAGGATCTCTCTACACTTGGACAGGAATGAGACCCAAGGGTAGAGTGTGGAAAAGGCTTGACAGGGGTTTGTCCAATAATTTATGGTGGCAAAGTTTCCAATCTTCTCATATTCAAACATTACTAGAGATCAATCTGGTCATAGTTCTCTAATTTTCCATATTTTAGAAAGCTGTAATAACTCTGAACCCAAACCTTTCAAATTTCTAAATTGTTGGATAAACCATCCTTCATTCATAAAAACAACTGAAAAAGCATGCAAAATTCAAACAACCTTAATGGGATGAAAAGACTTGTCTTCAAATTTTAAAAAAACTTTAAAATGGCACTAAAACTGTGGAATGCCAATACTTTTGGCAACATTTTCACAACAGTGCAAAAATGTTAAGATTTACTTTTCAAAGCTGAAACAGATTTGCAACAATCATAAAACCCAGGCTCCTTTTTTCCTTCAATTGGGAAAAAGAAAATATTACCCAAGGCTTAGTTTATCAAGAATAATTCTAGAAAAGAAAAGGTCAAATTAAATGGTTAAATAAGGGTGACTCAAACACAAAATTCTTCCACCATTCAGTTAAAAATAAACACAAAAGGCAAATGATAGCAGGAATCAAAGACTCTAGGGAGGGACTGGATATATGATCATAAACTAATTGGGAATGAAGTTGTGGCTTTTTTCTTAGATTTCTAATAGAAGAAGAAACTGATCATACTGGTATCAATATACAGCCTGCTAGCGGAAAAACTTACCCAAATCAATCACTGGCGTAATGAATAAAGAATTAACCAAATATGTAATAATGGAAGAATTAACTGACATAATAATGAACATGAATAGTGATTCGACACTTGGACCTGATGGTTTTCCTGGGTTGTTCTATAAGAAATGCTGGAATATCATTAAAACTGATGTTCTTCAAGTAGTGCATGATTTCTTTAAACAAATTGAAATTCCCAAATCCATCACTGCAACTCTTATAGTGTTAATTCCTAAAAAAGATGTTTTTTCATTATTCAAATACTACAGACCTATTAGTCTTTGAAATTTTTCAAACAAAATCTTAACAAAATTACTTACAGATAAGCTGAAGCCTATAACGAATGGAATTTTAAGACATGAACAATCAACTTTTACTTCTTGAAGGGAACTTTCAGATAATATACTTTTAATGCAAGAACTAGCCAGTTACATTAATTCTAAGACAAGGGGCTATAATATGATAATTAAATTAGACACAATGAAAAATTTGATAGGGTTTCTTGGTCTTTTTTATAAAAAAATCTTAACTAAAGTGGGGTTTGAAAATATTTTGTAAAACTAATCATTAATAACATAAGGTCAGCCTACTTTTCAGTATTAGTAAACGAAAATTCATTTGGTTTCTTCTCAGCTACAAGGGGACTGAAGCAAGGGGACACTCTATCCCCTTGCCTTTTAAACTGATGGTAGAACCATTTTCCAAAACACTTAACTTCTACTTTCAATATGTGGACCTTATTATAAACTTCCTAATAACAAAATTATTTGGAAACCTAATTCAAATGGAATTTTCTCTTTCAAATTTGCATATGAGATTATTAGAACTAAAAGGGAAATTTTACAATCCTTCAATCATCTCTGGTCTAAACTGCTTCCAAAAAAATAAGGCTAATGAGTTGGAGGTTGTTAAACAAGCTAATTCCTTTCCCTGATGTGCTCGAAGATATCACATTTAATTTACATTCAATATGTTGTTTTTGCAAACAAGAGTCTGAGAGTATTCATCACTCTTTTAACAGTTGCACTGTTACCAAAGAAATATGGGATAAACTTGACAAAGTATTTGACATAGATACCCATTCTTTTGAATACTTATGGGACAAATTATTCTATTATTGGAATCTAAAATTAAGTATTCCTAAATTTAATGATCTTATCAAGATCATCCCATGCCTATGTATCTTGTTCATTCGGTGTGCTAGAAACAACCATTTTTTCGATCAAATCATACCAAATACTAGCATTATTTTCAAGAAAATCTTGTTGCAATTGAATGACATATTGATTGGATTCAGTATCAAATGTTTGTAGAATTTGACATCAGGGATACCCAGATTATTCATTTGTAAGTCTAAGAAAAATGTTGAGAGAAAAATAGTTCAATGGAAGGCTCCTGCTCACTTTTAAAGAAATACAGATGACTCGGTGCTCAAGAACGCGAGTGTGAGAATTAGTTATATCATCAGAAATCGTAATGGGAAGCTAGTCCTATCAACCACAAAGAAAATTCCAACTTGTAGCAGTCTTCAAATGGAGGTTTAAGCTCTCTAATACAGTGTGAATGCAACTCCCAATTGTGGGATTAGACACATACAAATTGAATGCGATTCAAAATTGCAGGTGAAGATAGTTAGAAAATACTACAGAACTCCATGGCAATGTATTAATGACATTCGTTGAATCTAGTAGCTTCTTCATTGGATGGATTGGACTATTTCACACATCTATAGAGAAACCAACAGTGTTGTTGATGCATTAGCGAGGATTGCAAGTGCTAAAAAGGTAAATTCTTTCTTTGTTTTTGCAGGTCTGCCACAAGTAATAAGAGGAATGATTCAACTCGATTTGATTTCATTTCCATATGTTAGGAAAGTATAATCACAATTTTTTTGGACATTATGAGATATTTGTAACCTTTCCACGTCTTTATGTGAGCTTGAGTATCTTACGACTAGATTAGAACTATGTATAGATGAAGGATTCTCAGGAACTAGGTCAGAGTCTGGATCTAGATTTTGATAAATGAATCCAGGTCCGTGTCTAAAATATTAAGACCCACCCAGACCCGTTGACCCATATTACCCATATTCCCCTAACTATGTATATTATTTATCATAATTTCTAAATTACTTTCATAATTTTTTCATATTTTTATTTTTAATTAATCAAACCATTATTTGATTACATAATTTGTTTATATGATTTAATTTAATTGATTAAGTATTTGAATATTAAATTTGATTTGATTTATTCAATATTTGAATAATCAATATTTAATTTAGTTTTTGGTTTTCAATTTTTTTACGCACCCTATGTATTTTAAAATGTTTGACACACAATCTTTCATTCGATTTTAAAAATAATAATAATTTCACTACATTTATTGTATATTTTAAAACATATTTGAAATTTCAATCAAAATGAAATGAAAAAAGAAAAAGAAAATTAAAGTAGTGAATAGGGATGATCATGAGTTTAAAACTCGACCCAGACCTATGGGGTCGAGATCCGTTGGGCCGGGTATGTTTCTAAAAAATTTAGACTCGTTGGTTCCGAGTCCGGGTCTGGATCTAGATTTTAGATGAATCTGGGTTCATGTCTAAAATATTAACACCCAGACCCAGACCTGTTGATCCATATTACCTTAACTATGTATATTATATATGATAATTTCTAAATTACTTTCATAATATTTTCGTATTTTATTTTTAATTAATCAAATAATGTGCATTGTATATTTTTTTTCTTGAAGCATTAATTCATGTCCATATTGTACTTGAATTATTTATATTTAAAATAATACATATTTTTATTTAGTGAAGAAAAAAATTAGAAAGTTAGACCCATTTTGGACCCTTCGAATTTGGGTATGGGTCTAAAATTTTCATACCCTACGGGTTCGGGTTGAGTCTGGGTCTAAATAAAAAAAAATTAGTGTCCGATCTGGGTCTTATTGGACCCGACCGATGACCATCCCTACTAGTGAAGTTGACATTCCCAAGAAGTAAAAGTATATTACTCCCTCCGTCCCAGGTTAACCTGCATAGAATATTTTTTCATGATTTTCAAGAAATATTTATGAAGGTTAATATGTTTAACTACGTATGATAACAACAATTAAAGAGTTAGTATTTAGAAACTAATTATTATGACAAATCCAACAATATCACATATGATAATGTTATTGTTTATATATTTATTCAAATACGTGGTCAAAGTTTGACATTGTTGAGTTATCAAATCGTAAAACTGCAGATTAAAATGGGACAGAGTGATTATAAATTTTTTATGTGAATGTGGAAACTCACATTGTTTAGAAATTTCAATTTTCTACAAAATACAAGGAGCAGAATAATTATTTATTTAGTTATCTTAGCTAAATAAAATTTATAGGAATTTCGTGTGCAGTCAAATAAAATTTCTAACTCATTATGAATATGAAATTTTAACATGTTTTGGAAATTATAGCATTTTTAATGTCACAAAATCGTGTTTTAATCTGCCTAAAATTTAGCCCATGGTTTATTATGCAATTATAAAAAATTGGGATGACTTTTTTTTATAAAATATGTTGATAAATTTAGAGACCTACTATGCAATTATCAAAATATCGTATATATCTCAAAAAAAGAATTTTCATTTTTCTTTCATCCCCTCCCCCGATCGAAAACCACCTCCGGAGACAGTTACCATCAATTTCCGTCGGATTTCTGCCAATTTCCGCCGCCTCAAAGTCGCAAACCCTAGGCTCTGCAATTCGACCTACATACGTGTTTGCTCGCCTGCTTGCTGCCGATCTACGCGCAACAACTACGAGGAGAATTTGTGACGCTTACATGTTTCCCGACGACGGTCCGAACATCGTTGATTTGTTTTTCGATGACGGCGGAGAGGATGAGATCCGTGTTGGAGGAGGAGGTCGTGGATTCGCCTGTGCTTGCTGCAGAATGGCGCAATCAAAGTTCCAACATAGGCGTCGTTCAAAAGAGATCGACGGATCAGGGGCATGATCGACGTTTCAGTTCAGGCGACGTTCAGGCGAGAAGAAATTGCATACGTTACCAGTGCGTGAGAAGAAATTGTAGGCGATTTCAGGCGCGTTAGATTCACGCGCCACTTGGAGAATAAGACTCGCGCATATGAACACATGTGAGATTATTGCGGAGGCGGACATGCATCGGCGGCGGAGCTGAGATTCAGCGTATGAGAGGTGAGATTTAATATTGTGTTTTAATTTTTCAAAAACTTGCTGAGCTTTAATATTTTGTTGATTGAGTTTATATCAGTAATGATTGTTCGGTCTAGTGGTTAGTACTTTTGTTTTTTATGCTTGGGGTCTGGAGTTTGAGTCTTACTATGACCTTTATTTTGAACAATTTATGATTTTGATGTACATGGTGATTTATGTTCTTGATGTATATACTGAGGTTTAATATTATTTCACTTAGTGTATGTTCAACAAGAGTCGTCGGTGTAGTGGTTATTGCTCTAAACTTTGAGGTTAATGTCCTGGATTCAAATCCCCAGGTCATTTTTATTGAAGAATTTTTATTACTCAGGTATTGTAGATTTTTGTTGATGTTCGTAGTTTTTTCCCCTTATGTTGATGTTATTCATTATTCGGGTTAGATTTAATTGATATGAGTTGAGCTTTTGCAATTTTTTAAGGGTGATTTATATTGATATTTGTAGTTTTTAAAAAAAATTTTCTTATGTTGATGTTTTTCATTTTTTGGCTGAGGTTTTGGTCATAAGAGTTGATGTTTGTAGTGTCTTTTTTATGTTGATATTTTTCATTTTCTGGGTGAGGTTCAGTTGTTAGGAGTTGATGTTTGTAGTTTTTGGATGACATTTCTATTTTTTTTTAAAACTAATTGTTCACATTTTATGATTTTTTGAGTGAATAATTTATACTTTTGAGGTATCGTAGTTTTTTGGTTGATGTTTTTAGTTTTTTTCTTTTCTGATGTTGATGTTTTTCATTTTTCAGGTGAGTTGTAGTCGAGATGATTCGATGTTTTGTAGTTTTTTTGTTATATTGGTTGATATTTTTTGCTTTTTTTTCCTCTCATGTTGATGTTTTTTATTTTCTCAGTGAGTTTTAGGTGACACGAGTTGATGTTCGTAGTTTTGGGTGACATAGGTTGATTTTTTGTAGTATTCTTTTTCTTATGTTGCCGCTTTTCATTTTTTGGGTGAAGTTTAGGTGATAGGAATTGATGTTTTTAACTTTTGGTTGATATTAGTTGTTTTTTGTATTTAAAAAAATTAATTAAAATTTTGTTGATGTTTTTATAATTTTTATAATTTTATGTTGATGTTTTGTTGGTTGTAGTTGACGTTTTTTTTTAATTTTTATTTGATTTTTAATATATTTGTTGTTGTTTTATTTTATATTTTCTCTAATTTTTTAGTTGATATTTTATGATTTTTTGTTGATGTTCTGCTATTTTTTTTAATGATGTTTATAATTTTCAGTTCGATGATCCTATTAATTATTTGCATTTTAAAAATATTTTTGAATTTTTTAAAAAAAATTTGCAGGCTGCAGTTGATTGGAAAATGAAGGGGGGAAATTGGACGAAAAAACCCCTAAAAAATATCAACGATAGGTCCCTATAAAATTATTAGAGATATGTCCCTGTAAAATTGTTAAAAATAGGTCACTATAGCTATAATTGTATAAAGTTCTCCGCCTAAATTTTAGACCGCCTTCCAGGAGACCATCTCTCTTAATGTTTGTGATAAATTTAATAACAAATTACTCCCTCCATTCTAGTATAAGTTGCACATGATAATTTTCACTGTCTTAAAAAATAAGTTTGATCGTTAATATGTTTAGCTACGTATAGTAACAATAAATAAAAAATTGATATTTAGAAATTACTTATTACCACAATTTAACAATATCATACACAATAGTATTATTGTTTATACTATTTGTCTCAGAGAAAACTTCTTATTTTTTGGTCAAATTTCTCATACCATGTCTTTATACACCATTTGCATAGGTGACTCAAGTTATCGGTGGTCAAACACGACTTGACAAAATTGACCAAAAAATAAGAAACTTTCTCTGAGACGGAGGGATTATATCTATTGAAATATATGGTCAAATTTTAACAATATGAATTATCAAATAGCAAATGTACAATTTATGATGGGACAAATAACAAATGTGCAATTTATGATAAGATATAGATTACTCCCTCCGTCCCAATTCAAGCTGCAATTTAACTATTCATTTAGTCAAAACTTCTTAACTTTGACCCCAAAATCGAATAGGTGTATAAGTATAAATTTTATTGAGTGATACCTTGTTAGATTCGTTATAACATATATTTTCAGAATATCAACTTTTTACAAGTTTTACCTATCCTTAACTAAATATATTAAGGATCAAACATTTTTTGAGTCAACTGCTGAAAATCAAAGTGTGCAACTTGAATTGGGACAGAGGGAGTATTAAAATTTCAAAAGCCGTTACTGAAGATTGTAAATTATACGGTACTCCAATGATACTGTGTTTATTATATCTCCTGATATACTTTTTCAATTCAAATATATGATCATAAATATTTCTAAAATATCTCCTAACTAATGAACCATAAATAACCGTTGTAATACTATTGTTATTACTGGAGATACCGTGGTACTCCCTCTGTTTCTTTAACAATGACACACTTACTAAAAGTGAGTGTTTTTTTACATGGCACCCCTGCAGCAGAGCCCAAAAAAGGAAAGGAACAACTTTACATTTGACCATTTTATCCTCATACCTTTTCACAATTTACCTCCATTATGTTCCAATTTTCAAACGTTAAAGAATGAACCCAGGACATAAATCAAAGCAGCCATTAACCTTTCCCTCCTTATTTTCTGGTCCGGGTAACCCATCCCAGCCCAGATTAGATCCCCATTTGAATCATTCAGCTCTTTCAACCTAGAGATGAATAAAGAGGCGGAGACCAAGACATGAAAACCCTAGTTTAATAGATAAAGAATACATATCTGACTCTTCCGGTCTCTTCCCCAGCCCTACCGCTCGCCGGTCTCCTTCCAAGCACCGCCACTCGCCGGTCTCCTCCAAAGCACCGCCGCTCACCCGTCTCCTTCCCAAGCACTGCTACTCGCTAGTCTCCTCTCAATCACCGCCACACACAACCTTGTCTCCGCCACTCACAACCCTGCCTCCACCGCTCACCCCACCGTGACAGCCCGTGTCTCTGACGCTCACCCCATCATCGTCGCTCCCCATGCCATATCTCCGCTAGTCACCCCACTGTCGTCTCTTCCAACGATAAGTCAACCCAGTGAATCCAAACCCGCGTTTGATTTTGATTCCAACATTGACGACACCTAAGTTGCCGAGATGACTCCTCCACCTCATCTGACGCTGCCGGTCCGCTGTGGTGGCGACCGTCGCTGGAATCACATGCGCCGGCATCCCTGTCGGAGATGGTAGGGGTTAGTGCGTTGGAAACACGACCTGTTTCAAAAGGTTTTGACACGAGGTCCAGCTACATTAAAACGAGGCAACTCAGGTCCGGATGTCAGGAATTTTGTGGATGCTGAGGGGTGGCCCTGCATCGCCGACTCGTACGAATCCGACGAGGAGGTGGAGCACAACCTGATCAACGATGCTTCATTTGGGGCTCCACAGCCGGAGAAGGAGAATGAGCACAACAGCTCAGATGCATCAAAGTTTGTCTACGAGCTGAACGGGGTGACAATCGATTTGTCAGAGGTGAAGTTTTCCATTGGCTTTGTACATTTGAAAATATGAGTTCATGTTAATTAGTTCCTAGTCATGCTGCTTTCGTGTTAACCTATCAAACATGTTCATTTGGATTGATTCAATTCGGTTATTGGTTCTGGACTCCTTTCAGGTGTATCCCCGTGTTCACCAATTGCTTTTAAATCAAAACCGGAGTGACGAATATGGCAAATTGCCTCCTGCAACATTAATGCACATGTGGAAGGTTTGGTTTCCCCTTTAGGTATGATATTCGAGCTCGATACTCTAATGTGGGAAAACAAAGAGTAGATGGAATATGTTTTTCCAATGTTTAACTATGTGTGGACTGCCTCTGGGTGAAATGTCTGATAATGTGTTGATTTTGTGTATTCGTTGTGCCTATTCAGTTCATGTTTGTGTTATTTTTTTATTACGTGTGGATGTGCTTGGGAAGCTTGTATTTGATTTTTCTCCGTATTGTTACTGGCTTGGCTGTTCGACTAGTACGTTATAATGTCCACTGGCTCTCCTTCGACACCTAGTTTGTAACTTCGATAACTAACCTAGTTTGTAAAATAAAAGTTGAAACTAATGTTTTCATTACATAGATGGTTGGATCGTAAACACACTAACAAAACCTAGCATAGTGTTTGCATCCTGTAGGTAGCCCTATCCCTATCCAACCAAAATGAAAACCAAATGGGATCCGAAACCACCTTGCTATCCCATAACTTGCTGAATAATGCACTTAAGGACCCTAGCTTTGTTTACCTCTGTCAAGTGTCGTAAGCTCTCCCTAACCACTTATGTGTCAACCTCTATGTCACTTGGTAGCATACCTTGTAGTTGGAGTACGTCTTTCTTCATATGTGGTAGCTTGTAACGATTAGATCCCTTGCATTTGATTATCTCAACCATGACACATTGTAGTGTTAGAGAAACTTTGTTAAGTTTATTTGCCTTCAAATTCTCAAAGGCTGCTTCTGTGGCTGAGATTAGTTGATCCAATGTCCGGGATTTTTACTTGTGTTGCAAACTTTGTATTGAGTTAAAAAAACCCAAATCTAAGACATTCAAATCTGAACTTCTTGGTGGCTGAAAACATAACCTCATGTTGAAACCGTCTGAACTTGCAGCCAATCTAAATTCAGCATCATCATCACATATATGAGGTCTTGCATTGTCCTGTCGAATTGTAATGTTTGTGCTAACTAGTAATGGCCATTTCCTTTTGATAGCTGGAACCAACTTTGTTAACATAAAATGTTTAGTAACATCACGGTCTATAGATGGAATCA
>JAULKM010092765.1:0-11175 GCA_032355605.1 Rubia tinctorum
ATGTAATCACATAATTCGAACCCTAACGTTATCGAGTTTCAAGTAATATGAATTATAATAATTTATACATTCAAATAAGAACAACATTTACTATAACTTTCACATTCAAAATAGATTAAAAACTTTCTAAATTAAAAATATTTGAATGAAGTTGAAAATAAACAATCTGAAATTGTTGAGTTGAGAAGAGTTGAGAAGAGTTGAGAGTAGTTGAGAATGGCTGAGAAGAATGCAAAAAAGCTGAGAAGAGTTCAGAAGAGCTAAGTTGAATTTATTGGAGCTGAGATTATTTGATAAGAGCTGAGAAGGGTTGAGATGAGATGAAAAAAAATTGAGTTGAGATTATTGGAGCTGAAAGAAACTGAAATGGACAGAGCCTTACTTCTTTTTACATTAAGTGAGTTCCCTAATAGACGGTGTGTCCATAATCATATGCCACTTTTTTTTACCTTATATACTGCATTTGTTAAATTACATAGTAAATTTAGAAATTTAGAAAATATTTTTTTATGTTATACATTTTTATATTTTCACATTCGAATACATATTATTACTTGTTTTAACTTTTAAAATAAAATATTTAAATTTTCTTTTAAAAAATTACAACATTTTAGGCAAAAACTACCGAGGACTTTCTTGTCTTTCCCGAGACTTTCTTTTTTACATTATTCCTACTAAAGTTTGACTACATATTTGAATAAATATATGAATAACAATATATCATATATAATATTATTGAATTCATCATATTAGAGTTTGTCTCCTGAAAAATGATTTTTACATAAGTTATGAAAAAATCAAGGTTTGAACTGCAGATTAGACAAAATTAAGATAAAAATTTTGAGTTGCATTAATCGGGTCATAAACTTATAACTATTGCACGTTGCATAATAAAAAAAATTTGTATTGCAACTAAAATCTTTTATCTTTCTATAATTCTAATTCAACATCGTCTTTCCATGTGCCTATGAAAAGACGATTTTTCTAAAAACTTTGCCTAACAATTAATTTCAAAGTATCAACTCTTTATCTACAGTTATTATACGTAAATAAATATATTAACGGTCAAACATGTGTATTGAAAATTTTTGATAATAATTGAGGGAGTAGGAATTAATTGAGAATGTACTGCTACTCTTTCCTCCAATATATTGGTAAATTTTTTATTTTTGTCCATCGCATTAAAATTTACATAATTCAATTATTTTCTTTTATGGCATAGTTTTTCTAGATAAAATTATAAAGTGAAATTTTTTAAAATGATTCTAACTTTAGTTTTAAAGTGATTATATGACCCTGCAAATGAGAAAGTATCAAAACAACCATAATTTTAGTCTGAAAGTGCTAATATAACCCTGTAAAATGAGAAAGTGCTACATAACTCTAACTTATTGATGTATGTGTCAATCTAACCTTGTGTGACTTGACTTCAATTGTCAATGAGAAATTTGGTCGGAACGTAATGAAATGTCCATTTTACCTCTAGATTGAAAAAGGGGAAAAAGACAAAATGCCTTCTATTTCTTCTTCTATCTTTCTTCTTTCTTCGACACTTGATTGAAGTTTGGATTGAAGTTTTGGTTTCTCCACCTTCATTCTCCTCCGGTGATTTGCGTTGTCATTTGTAGATTTACTATTTGATGATTCGCCCTTGGGATGAATATGTAGAATTTTGTGATGAATTGAGAATGTTCGTTAGAAATTCTTGTTGTTGCCTCGAATTCTTGAGTCTTTGGGTAAGACTTAAGGATTATTGAATTCGTTCAATGTTGTGGGTTGTTTGTGGATTTTTATTTTCCGGTGAGCTTCTACTTGGGTCGATGCCAGGAATGGAATTTCGGAGCAATTTAGATAGGCAGAATTCGTTCGAGTTTCGAGTTTCTAGGTTATTGCTTGTTTTTGGAGAATTTTCGGGAACCTCTACTTTTCCCTTATCTTTCCTTGTTTTTCAAGCAAACATATTTAAGGCGAAAGAAGCAATTGGGTTTTTTTTGCCGAGGTTATGCTTTCCTTGGACAAGATTTGTTGGGTATCTTTTTTCCTAAATTAGTTCGACATAATCTGATGTTTTTCTGGTGACGAGGGTGTGTTTTTCCGATGAGGTTCATTTTTTCCCAGTTCCACCGCGTCGTTGGTGTTGGGAAATAAATCTCCTCTTGCGTAGAGTCATGATAATAAAAAGAAACCAAAAGGAAAGGAACACGGATTTAACGTGGTTCACCAATATTAGGCTACCTCCACGAACAAACTCAAATTTTATTATCACAAACGGGTTTACATAATACAAACTCAGAAGTGGTGAATTTAGACCAGAACAGATGTATTATAACTCACACCTATCAACTCTAACTATCTCTCTATTTATAGAGTTCAAGTGCAAATTTAGAATATCCTTAATCAATGTACCTAACTATTGGGGTTCCCAAAGATGAAGCATCCCAAGAGATGCCCATACATAAACCCAAAAGTCTTCATCTCTTATTAATTAGTCTTTTGCAATTTGAAGAGAAAAAACCCAAAAATTCCCCTCTCGATTCAAAAACCAAAATTGTATAAGGGTCAGATGCCGACATAAGAATATTATAGATGTAACAACTGTGCCAAATATACCATATGCACAATAGTCGTGCCAACTGTACCAGACAGTTACAGTTGCACGGGAGAAGTGTCAGACAGACGTACTAGAAGAACCCAAATACCACCAACCAGAATAAATCTAACCCTGAAAGGATTTATTAAACAGATCAAGTTCAATCCGGAAAGAACTTGTTAGCAGAATAGACTTGCAAACTCCAACAGATGCAAAATCTACAGAACCTCCACTACATCCTCCTCTTCAGAATTTGTACTAGTTTCTAGCACAACAACAGAACTTGATTTTCTAGATTGCATCTTTTTTGGACATTCATCTTTCCAATGCCTCCTCTGTTTGCAATAATTGTAGATATCATCAGGTTTAGGCCCCCTGAAATTTTGCCTCCTTTTACAAGAATTCTTCGTTCCTTACATCCATTAACAACAAATGCAGAAGCATTCCTATTTGCAACAATACAAGCCGCCTTATGGCGAAACTCTCTAGTATGAAGAGATGGCCTAATCTCTTCCAGGGTCAAAGTCTCTTTACCAACCACAATTGACTGAACAAAATTCTTATATGACAGTGGTAAAGAAAGTAACAGAATTAAAGCATCATCCTCATCATCAATTTTAACCTCCAGATTATGCAACTCCAATAAAATTGAGTTTAACTAATCAAGATGATCCCTTCTAGGTGTACCTTCCTGCATGCGCAGATTGAACAGACGTTGCATCAGAAACAACTTGTCGGTCAAAGACTTCTTTAGATACAGACTTTCAAGCTTTGTTCACATACCAGCAGCGGTTGTTTCACTTGCGACCTCGATGATAATATCATTGCCAGTTACAACAGAATCGTCGAATGTGGTTTCTCTTCCAGAGCCTCCATCTCAGCATCCTCAATCAGTTTCTTGAATGTCTAGCCTTTCTCCAATTTCTTGGATTCCGCCATGGCCAATGGTGCCCACAAACCTTGCTAATTCAGTATAGCACGCATCTTTATTTTCCACAGACTGAAATTATTTCTCCTGGTAAACTTGTCAATCTTTATATCAATCGAAGACTTTTTTTTTTGCCAATACAAAAAAACAAAAGAACTCACAGCAACTCCAAACTTATTATCTGCAACTAGAAAATCCAAACCAATTAAAGTACTATTATATTAATCCCTAGATCAATAAATTAATAAGATTCAGCATGCCATCAAATAAATAAGAAAAAGCCACTAGTTCACCAAGAAAAACGAAGACGTCGTAGGTATAACAAAAAGCCACGTAGATTAAATGAGGCTCCACGAACAAGATTACCAAATTATCTTTATTGAGCAAACCAAACCTCACAAGCACAGATGGATGCCAACGCCACTCCCCCCCTCGAACAGCAGCAGAATTTTCTTTCATTAACTTGAACGGAAGTTTGAACCGCAGCTCTGATGCCACTTATTGGGAAATAAAAAATCCCCTCTTGCACAGAATTAAGAAAATAAAAAGAAACAGAAAAGAACGAAACATGGATCAACGTGGTTCACCAATATTAGGCTACCTCCATGAACAAACTCGAATTTTACTATCACAAATGGGTTTACGAATACAGACTTAGAGGGGTGAATTTAGACTAGAACACATGCCTTCTAACTCACACTTATCAAATCTAATTATCCCTCTATTTATAGAGTTCAAATGCAGCAATAGAATATTCTTAATCAATGTACCTAACTATTGAGATTCTCAAAGATGAAGCATCCTAAGAGATGCCCATACATAAATCCAAAAGTTTTCATCTCTTATTAATTAGTTTTTTGGAATTTGAAGAGAAAAAGCCCAACAGTTGGTCTCAGTCTTTGCCCAGTTTTTCGATGGGTATCCATTGCAGCAGGGAGAGGTTGCTGGTGAAGATGTGGGGGTGACTAGGTTGGAGAGGTGGGCAGTTTTGGTGGGTGGCGGGGATATGAGGGTAACTAAGCAGGAGGCGATGACGTTATTTGCCACTTCTGTTCTTTTTGGTGGCGGTGGTGCTTCGTCATTTCAATAGAAACTGGTAATCTTCAATTACCGGAGAAGGCGGATCATCCTCCTCCTTAATCGACGTTATCATAATATCCAACATTAATGGATGCCTTCTCCAGGTAGCGATGAAGACAACGACGAGTAATCCTCCTCGTCCGATATTGTTAGGTCCAAACTGAATTGGTCAGCACTTGGTGGTGACAACTATGGCACCTACTTCATCTCGTCCAATGTCATCAGTGAATTCTCCTTCAGCTTCAGTTCGTAATTGTTATCGTTGTTTTTGTTCTTATCCAGGGATGCATCTATTTTTTATTTAATTATTTCTCAAATGAAATGTGAGAAAGTGTCGGTGGATGGAGGGGATGTGGGGGTGGCTGGGCTGGAGAAGCGGTGGTGGTGGGTGGCGATAGGAGCGCTTTAGGGTTTGGGTGGTGGTTTATATGACAAAGAGGGGTATAATAGGAAAAAAATACAGCTTAAAGGGTGAGGGTATTTTAGACCTTTCAAGTTTAGTCAACACCTAATTTCTTTAGTCAAAGCCAGAACTAGCACAAAAGTTTACACAATTATTCATAAAGTTGTGGTTAGTTTGGTACCTTTTCATTTGACACGGTTATATTGACACTTTCAACATAAAATTAGGGTTATGTGTGTATTTATCCCAATTATAAATTGTCCTTTATGAATACTTATAAAGCCCAAAACAGGCTCAACAAAATCAAATCTAAACTATTTAGTTTCAGAAGAATTTGGGCTCTTAAGCATCTCCAATGGTTTGTAAGTCTTCCTTAGTTGTAGGACGTGTCACATGTTAGAACTTCAATGTGGTGTAAGGAACTAGAATAAACTGACGGTATTTTTGGATTTTCATCTCCAAGTTAATTCATCTGGTTGGGACACGTGTCCTAATGAATTTTTTTAAGTCGAACCATAATGGGTCGCGTATCACCATATGATTGGGAAAAGCATCCCAATGAATAATTTTTAAAAATTGAAAAGCAATGGTTTTTTTTATCAATTTATTAGACCTCAGCGTATACAATGTTATCACATTACTTCCAATTCCAAAAGTTCTACTCCCATTTAATTTTCTTAAATATTAACTTTCATTTTCATAACTTCGAATGGATTCACGAAGAGTTTAGAAGGGGAAGGATATAATAAATCTAACTAATTCTAGTTTGAAAATTTTCTCGCAAAATCTGAATATTCGTCAATGTATTGCAAATTTGGAATATTTTGATCAAACCCATCCCAATTTATGTATGAAATCTTAACTTTCATATATAAATTTCCAAAATCCATACTACTCTTTACATATGCACACACGAACTCTCCATACCCGAGCACTATTCCCAATAATCATACGTGAAATTTCAAAATTCATACCCGGATTTTTTTGTCCAAACTTTCATTCTCCACATCTTGAGTCTATTAATGAACCGGGAGTGCATTGACATCAAAGAGATTGGGGTATACCGGGGCAATATTTTGGTGGTCAACATAGTCGACAATTCGGAAGTCACGATAATTCTGCATGCTAATTTATATACACCTTCAATCGAAAAGTAAAGAAATTGAAGATTCATTGTCTAGGATTTGATCTCCTTTTGCATCCAGGCTCCGTTTGCATTTCCATAACCACCATCTCTCCACGAGGGAGATACATCCTCTATGATTAATCAAAAACACAAATAGTTAGTATATCCAGTCAATAAATTTGTAAACATAAACAAACTACAGGAGTATTAATTAATGAATTTCAAATCGCAATCACTGTATTCCCCATTCTCTCGCCACTTGATTAATGACTAACTTCAAAAAAATTAAGTATACTTCTACATATTTAAACTTTAGGAAACAATTACGCAATGTCAAAATAACTCTTAACTTCTCAAACACATAAAAACATAGAATCAAACATAAATATCGTGATCATTATTATATAGTGTTGTAAAGTACTAAAAATAACTTGAAACAATCTCAAATATACTAAAATGTAAATGAAAATTCATGCTCACTGATATCTTAGTATTGAGGGTGTCCTTCTCCTTAAAAGTTTTGTCCACACTGATCTTCCCAATTTCATTACGCATAGTAGTATACACAATCTGAATCGCGATATTAATAAATTTCTTTACATTAAATTATGCTAGCTTAGCCCTCTCTCATTATCCCATTGTAGCAAATGTTCTATGGTGGTTTTGGGATGATATAGATACAGTCCAAAATCCACCAAAATCCACTATGGTGGGATTTAGGTGGGGTAGAGGAGGTATGGGTTTGGGCCAACTACTCCATGGTTTCCTTTGTGAGAAACTAGCTGTCACACCACGCATGGGGTCCGCCTTATTTTATCCCAGCATGAACATGTGTCACCTACTGATTGGAACATGTATCTCTATGTCTTCACACTCATTTTATAAATAAATTTGAGTTTGAAACACATGTACCTTACCTTTTTTTAATACATTTCAGTTAGGGACATGTGTCACCATTTGATTGGGATCTTATTGGGACATGTTTCCAAATAGATAATTTCGTTTAAAAAATCTAAGGCTTTTTTTTACCGATCGTTCTAAATATTTTTAGCCTATAATTAGAGCTCAATGTACACAATGTCCTTACACTATTTACAATTCTAAAAATTCTACAGTCATTTGTTCTTCTCCAAATTCACTTTCATTTCCATAACTTGAAATGGATTCACGAAGGGTTTCAAAGGGGAAGATATAGTAAATCCGAAATCTTCTAATTTGGAAAATTCCTCTCAAAAACTAAATGCTCGTCAACTTATTCCAAAATTTAGAATATTTTGAAAAATCTCCAAATCTCATATCAATTTATATATGAATTCTCAACATTCATATATGAATTTCAGAAATTCATATCACTATTCCCAAAATACATAAACAAACTCTACATACTGAAACACTCTTCTCAAAATTCATACATGAATTCTCCAAATTCAAACCCAAATTTCGCTAGTCAAAACTTTTGTTCTCCACATCTCGAGTCATTAATGAACAGAGTGCGTTTTACATCAAGGATGTCGGGGTACACCAGGCCAATATTTTGGTGATAAATATAGTAGACAATTCAGAGGTCATGTTCTTTCGTATTGTGAGCCTATACATCTTCATTTGAAAAATATAGAAACCAAACCTTCAGCCTCTAGGATTTGAGCTCTCCTTTTGCCTTCAGCCCCTGTTTGCATTTCCATAAGCCCTCTCATTCCATGAGGAAGAGATATATCATGTACAATGAATCAAAACACATATAGTTAGTATATCAAGTCGACAAACTTGTTAACACAAACAAATTACTGGAGTAATAACTCAAAGATTTTGTATTGCAAGTAGTAACGAAACCAGGGGGTGAGGGGGTGTCATTGTCACCCTTAGGATTTGGTGGCGCAGGATTTAGTCCTAGGGCGCCATCGGAAAACCCGATTCTGATACCTCTTCAAAACCTTGCTCTGGCTCTATTTTTTCTTAGCCACTTAAAGAATATGATTCAACATTTTTTACTTAAACCCAATACTCAAAATGACGTCGTTTAAGTATTGAGTTTAATTTTTTTTCTTTCCTTCATAACTAAAAATGACATCATTTTTCTTTAAGTGGAGCGGCGTCATTTTTCTTTTTCAAGGAAAAAATATTGGAAAAATTCCCAACTGACTCTGCTTCTTCATTTACTTTTTCCTCTGCTTCACATTTTGCCTTTGTTCACTTCTTGTCGTTGAAAACTTGCTTCCTCATTTTCCCCTCTTGAAAACATGGTTCGTGTTTTGCCTTGAGAAACAATAATGGACATATTAGAAAATTTCTCCAAAATGGTATGCACACACACATACACACATATATATAATACCCATTACTCACTCCGTCCCATCCAATTCTGCACAGTTTGGCTTTGGTTAGTTGACTCAGAAAAATTTTGATCATTCAAATCTATAATTGTGTTTAAATACAAGTTATAGTTGATATTTTAAAAATACAAGTTATTAGAAATCTAACAAGATCACATATAATAATATCCAAACTTATTTTTAAATTTAAATTTGAAGTTAAAGCTAAAAAAATTGACCAAATGAATTGTTATATTGCAGATTGGGCTGAGATAGAGGGAGTGGCTGAATTGGGTATATATTATGCATATTTATTTATTTTTAATATCAATTTGTTCAGGTATTTTTTTCCAGAACCAATCCATTCATATATTGATATTAAAATTGGCAAAAGTCTTACACTTTTATCGAGGGGATGGGATATACCCTTACATAGAGGTGCGGAAAATAAAAACTTAGGATATAGAAACCTCTATGTCTAATTGAACTGCAAATACAACTAAAGGAAATACACGTGAAAATAAAAATTGCAAAAAAATAAAATATTGATTGTTGATAGAGAGATTGTCTAAAATAGTACCCTATTTTAATTAAAATTCACAGTTTGGTACATGAATTTTGAATTTGTCCTTCAAAAATACCAACATTTTCATTTATGTCTCAAACTGGTATAATTCAGCAAAAAATGGGTACCAATTTAGATCAAAATTGTGTCACAATGGTACCCACTTTTAACTAAAAATTCCCTTTTCTAAACATGAATGAAAAATGGATACCTCTGTAGAACAATTTTAAAAATTGTGTACCAAAATGTGAATTTCATTTAAAAGTGGGTACCATTTTAAACATTTACTCTAACAAGACTCATGTTTATAGAGTCGAATCAGACCACCCAAACCGAGTCAACCCTAACTTAGTCAAACCATCCAGTTTCCAGTCGGACCACCCGACCCGAATCCAATCAGATTTACCAAAAATAGGTAGAAGCACAAACAAGTCACAGTAACCAGAAATGCGAATCAACTCGCCGACGAGTTGCACACCTCGCGCAGCGAGCGCATGTTTCTTCCAAATGCTTATTTCATACACCGTTTTTTATGGAGGCTACAAATTCAAAGCTCAAACCAAAATAAATTACCTTGGAATCCATGTACTTCGTTGGCTTGTTCAAAATACCCAAATTTTATGCTCCGGACAATTTTCAAATACAAACGGGCAGTGCTGCGTCATGTTCTAAAGATTTCTCCAAAGGAATCGCCAGCAACGGATGACTTCAGAGCTGCGGAAGAACTCAAGTCCAAGGAACTTGTCGGAGAGTCGCTGTTGAAGTTCTTTGAATGATTTTTCAATTCACCGTCATTTATTTAGCCTTCAACAACATTGGAGGACCATTAATGACATCGAAAATCATTGACGTCGTTGGAACTTGCGCAAATGAAGTTTTGGATGTGTTCCGAAATTCTACAAAAAAGGAAAAACTAAAACGATTAAAAGAAAATAGAGAGAAATGATTGAAAGAATCACCGAAAGAGGGGAGTTTTAGGAGGAAGCGGTTTTAGGGTTTTAAGGGTAGAGAAGGTTTCATACTCAAGGGTAGAGAGTGTTGTGATTAAACAGTCAGTTGACACACAACCTAAATTTTGTTTCGCTATATATGTTCATTTTAGTTATAGTATATATTGTTTTCAATTAAAAATTAATTAATTTAATTTGGTTTGTGATTGTTATTTGTTAACTAATTTATTTTTAATACTTTTATTTATGTTCTTTTTAATTTATTAATTAACATTATATAATGTATACTTATAAAATTATTTTAATTTGAATGATTTTATGTTGAATAGAGTGTTATGATTTTTTTGCTGAACTAAGTGTTTGGAAAAAAGTTTATTTGAATTAAGTGTTTGGAAAAAAAAATTGGAAGCATAGTTCAGCACCCGTAAATTTGTTCTGGTTCCCCCAATGATTGCAAGCACGATATTTCTTAGTCCTTCGCTACTACATTAATGTCTAATTGCAACAAAATTCAAAATTCAGTTCACTTCCATAAAATTAAACTCTTCAAACAATTAGGCATTCAATGTCATCATATCTCTTAAACCCTTCAAACACATAACAACAAAGAATCAAACATAAATATTGCGGTCATTATTGATGTACCCAATTTATATCATATTTTTGGCACATTGGAAGTTTACTTTTGTAATAGATTAGGGATTTAATTTGAAGTAAATCGATATTTTATAATTTAGAGAGTTATGATGATATCACATATTTATATCCTAATTCTTTGATTTTTGAAGTGTTTTGAAGATCATTTTTGAAGAGTTCGAGATTGAAGAGGCGACGGAAGTTAGAAGAGAAGACCAATTATTTTGAAAACTGGTAGAAGATGGGCAGCACACTTGACACTGGCCGTGGCCACTGACCGTGTCAAAATGCCACTGACCGTGTCAAAATGCCACTGACCGTGTCAAAATGCCACTGACCGTGTCAAAATTACACTGACCGTGTCAAGTGTGCATCAGCCAGTTTGTTTTATTTTTCTCTTTTAATTCTTAGCCTATAAATACTCTTCTTCTCTCCCCCATTTGAATAGCGAATTTACTCACTTCAAAACCCTAGTTTGCATTTTACTCTTCCATCATTTCATCATTTCTCTAATGTATTCCATGAATTCTTGTGCTTTTGTTATGGGTTTAGCTAATCTAGGCTAAATACACTCTTGGGAGCAATTGG
>JAULKM010092776.1:0-11175 GCA_032355605.1 Rubia tinctorum
TCGGGTTGTATGAACCGGGTTATAAAATTTATAACTACTACACGTTGTATAATAAAATTTTAATATTGCAACAAAGAACTTTTACCTTTTATTATTATAATTAAACCCCGTCTTTCCATAAGTATATGGAAATATCGTCTTTCCCAAAACTTTGCATTAATTTTTATATTTTAAGTATAATAAATTTCATCAAGTGATAATATTATTTATATAAGAGTTCATCTCTTGAAAGATGATTTTTTCATAAGTTATGAAAAAATAAAGGTTTAAATGGCAAACTAGAAGAAATCAGAAGAAAAAAATTCCGGGTTGCATTAATCGGGTTATAAACTTATAACTTCTACACGTTACATAATAAAATTTTAATATTGCAACTAAAATATTTTACTTTTTTATAATTCTAATTCGACCCCCTCTTTCCATATGTCTATGGAAAGATGGTTTTTCTCAAAACTTTGCCAAAATAGAAATATGTGATCACTTTAGTTTTCAACAAATTTATAAAAATAAAGAATATAAAACACAATGTATTCGGTAGGTACAATATGTCTCAATATAGTTCAGCTCATTAAAATTTTAAATTGATGATAGTATTTAGAGCGAACGACTTCATGGGCCCCTGAACTTCTTCCATTGTTCATCTTTTGCCCTTCTTCTTTTTAATACTTTTGGCTCCTCAACTAGCAAACCTGTTGAGTTGTGACCCTTCCATCTGGTCAAACCGTTAACTTTGAAGTCTTGATTGTTAACTGCTGGATTTTAAATAAAATTGAGGGTAAAAATGACTTTTCATATTTTTATTTAAAAATTCAGCCCTCTCCATCATTTTTATTACAAAACCAATCCCTATGTTTTTTAATTTATGAATTCAGCCCCCTCCATACTCTTTTATTACAATCCAATCCCTATCATTCTTACTTACAATATGGCCCTAACCTTTTTATTTGCAATTTAACCCACCCTCTACTTACGCTTCCATCAACGAAAGTTGAAACCTCAACGACGACGATGGAAATTTCCTGTCGTCGATCTTCCCACGCCCGGTCATCCGCACCACTGTCCCAGCCAAGCCCCTGCTACTTGCCACCTCGACTTCCATCAACGGAAGCTTCCATATACAAATTCTCGTCGTCGATCTTCCTACCCCCGATCATCAGCACCACCGTCCCGCCCAAGCCCTCGCCACTCGCCACCTCAACTTCACCTCAAATAAACCAAACTTCGTTTGTCCCGCCTTGAGCCCCCCGTCGTCCCACCACATCTATCACCGGCGTAAATCGATTTAGGGTTTGTCAGCGACGAGCCCACCAGCGTCCTTGTCATTCGTCCCACTGCCTCTTGCTGACATCCTCCTTGCCACCGTCACACACATTTATTTCGTCGTCAAGATTTCAGCATTGACCTCCGCCGCCGCGTCCTCAGTACACCGGTAAAGATGATGGTGTGAGAGAAAGAACTTGAAAACATAAAATCAAAAAATAATGGAAAATAGGAATGGAAAAATAAAAAAGAAAAGGAAAATGCATAATGACTATTTTGCCCTAGAAATTAAGGTTTTTGACTCAATGTAACGGTTTGACAGGGCGAAAGGGTCACGACTCAACAATTTTGCTAGTTGAGGGGTTAAAAGTATTCAAAAAAAGAAGAGGGGCGAAAGGTGAACGATGAAGGAAGTTCAGGGGACCTTGGAGTTGTTCGCCCTAATATTTAACTTAGTTTTGACATGTAATTGCTAATTTTTATTAATTTTTAATATTATTTCAATTCTAAAATTAAATTCACGAAAAAAATCAGATCGGATGAGTAAGAACTTAGATTCTGTTATTTTTACTTTCAATTCAGTTGTTGTTACGTTTGATTTGATAAAATTTAGCTTAATTAATTCTATTAATATTATTTTTAATATGTTAATATTTAGTTCAATTTAATTTTATTCATTTAAATTTAATTTTTAACATTATTTTATATTAGGCGAAAAGATCAAACACCACCTTAACCTATTGAGAAATGACAAAGTATTTTATAAAACGGTTTTACTGTAAGATCAATGATTAAATTGTAAAGAATTCAACATTGAGTTTATAATTGAAGTTTTAAAAGTTCAATGTTTGGATGTCGTTATTTTACATTTAACTTCAGGTATGAATATCAAGATTTCTTACGCTTCTCCCACAAATTTCTCACATTTTCTCTCTCCTCTCCTTTTCTTCTTCCTCTCTCCTCTCATTTTCTCTGTGTTCAACCTCTTTTTTCCTTCAATTCGACCGCTATTTTTCTCCGTTTTTCCATATTTCTTGCGCACAGTGATTTGCGATAAACGCGGAGAAGTTGCTCTTCATTTTTCAACAAATTTTCTGGTTTTAGCTTCCGTTTTCGGCGGCCGAACACAATACGACGTTCGTTTCGTGTTTATCTTCAAAGGTAATGTCTTTGCTTAGATTTTTATGCATATTTTTGTTTTTTGTTTACTTTCTTTTGTTAAAGTTATATTTTAGGGTTTGTATAGGTTATATTGAGTAATATTTGAGGATTTCTCTTTTTTGTGTGTTTTGTGAGTTGTTCTAATGAATTTGTGATAATACTTGTGTTGTTGCTACTGTTTTTTAGATGTATAAGAAGACTCGTCTCACTGCTACCGCAATCGAGAAGGAAACACGATTTGTAAGTTTTCTTAATTTTCAGCAGTGATGTGTTTGATACAGTTATTGATATTTCTCGTTTTCAACTTGATATATCATGTTTTAGGCTTTAAGTGTTGTTATTTGTGTTGGTGTGATGTTTTAATTTTAGTGTTTGATGCTTGTGGTGTTTTCATGCTTATGTGTGCAATTGATATTCAGTTTTGATTGTGTGTGATACCTTAAGGTTTTGTTACGATTTATGGTAATTTTTGTGTTGTTTTTGCTGTTTCTTAGATGTGTAAGAATGTTTATCCACTGTTGCTGCAATCGAGAAAGAAATAGGATTTGTAAATTTTTGTTATTTTACATGTGTGAGGTTTTAAATATTGTTGTTGATGTTTCAGGTTTTATGTTTGATGTTTCATGTTTAAGTTTGAAGTACTATTATCTGTGTTGGTGTAATATTTTAATTTCAGTATTTGATGCTTGTATTGTTTTAAGTGTGCAGTTGATGTTCAATTTTGTTGTATTTGATTGTGTGTGATATCTTAGAGTTTTGTTACGATTTGTGGTATTTTTGTGTTGTTGTTGCTGTTTCTTGGATGTGTAAGAACGCTTGCCCACTGTTGGTGCAATCGAGAATGAAGGAGGATTTGTAAGTTTTGTTATTTTTCATCTATGATGTTTTAGATTATGTGGCTGATGTTTTAAATATTGTATTCGATGTTTCACAATGTAGTTGTCAGTCATATTATGTGTGCTATTGTGATGTTTTAATTTTAGATATTGATGTTTTCTATTACTGTATGTGATGTTTTAATTTCAGTGTTTGATGCTTGTTGTGTTTTCATGCTTAAGTGTGCAATTGATGTTCAATTTTGATTGTGTGTAATATCTTAGGGTTTTGTACGTTTTGTGGTGATTTTTGTGTTGTTTTCCTGTTTCTTGGATGTCTAAGAACGCTTGCCCACTGCTGGTGCAATCGAGAAGGAAGGAGGATTTGTAAGTTTTGTTATTTTTCTGATATGATGTTTTAGATTATGTGGTTGATGTTTTAAATACTATATTTGATGTTTAACATTGTAGTTGTCAGTCATGTTATGTGTGCTATTGTGATATTTTAATTTCAGATCTTGATGTTTTCTATTACTGTATCTGATGTTTTAATTTCAGTGTTTGATGCTTGTTGTGTTTTGATGCTTAAGTGTGCAATTGATGTTCAGTTTTGATTGTGTGTAATATTTTAGGGTTTTGTTACGATTTGTGGTGATTTTTGTGTTGTTGTTGCTATTTTTTAGATGTCTAAGAATACTTGCCCATTGTTGCTGCAATCGAGAATGAAGTAGCAATTGTAAGTTTTCTCTTTTTTTAGTTGTGATGTTTTAGATACTGTTGTTGATGTTTAAGGTTTTATCCATGATCTTTCATGTTTAACCTCTAAGTATTTTTTTTATATGTGTTGGTGTAATATTATAATTTCAGTGTTTGATACTTGTGATATTTTCATATTTAAGTATGCAATTGGTGTTCAATTTTGTTCTTTTGATATTTTAGTGTGTACTGTTGATGTTTTTAAATTGTGATATTGATGTTTTAAATACTGTATTTGATGTTTTTCAATGTAGTTGTTAGTGATGTTATGTGTGCTATTGTGATGTATTAATTTCAGATATTGATGTTTTAATTACTGTATGTGTTGTTTTATATTATTTAACAGGAATAATTTCCAAGACAGAGTTCTATTACATCATTGATGAGATATTAAAAAAATGCTATAAGGAATCATGCCCCGAAGGTGTTCCCTTGAACAAGGTCCGATAATCGACCTTTGATCATTGTGTTGATGGAGTTGAAGAGACATCCTCTTCGAAACCAGCAGGAGAGAAGGCAAGTGTGTGAATAAGCGAACAACGAAGGAAAACAAGGTGAGAGAAAATAGAATTTGATTGTTTATGATGTATTTTTTGACATTGATTTTCAGCTATGATGGTTGATTGTTAGTGTTAGTGTTGAAATGATTGATTGTTATTGATGTTTTAGCTTGATTTGAATTTCCAATGTTTATGTTAGCGTTTTTAGGGCATTTGAACCATTTTGTACATAATGACGTTCGATGGTTCGATAGTTATAGCGATTGACATTTTCACATGTTAGCGTAAAAGTTCAAATTAATGTTTACCACTTTTATATGTTAATTTTATATGTATTTATTGTGCTAGTGATAATTAATTGAAAGTGATAATTCAATGAATTCCTTCGATTTTGAGTTGTTAGTGTATGCTTTTTATGTCTTGTTCATGTGTAGTATACATAAGTGATACATAATAACATCAGTAGATAGAAGTGGAACGTCAAAAAAGTTTTTTCAAATGCGACAACGGTGGAATGTATATTTTCAACACTAGTTGGAGATGTTTTCTTTTTTATATATGTGTTAGTTTTTCTGCAAGTTATTTTAAAAATTGATATTGATGTTTCTTATATTAGATTTTTATTTGATGTTTTAAATATTTAAACATTGATGTATATTATAGAATTTTTAAATTTGTTGTTTAACTATATTTATTTGATGTTGATTATTTTTTATTTGATATTTAATATTTAAATGGAAAATTTTGACACAAGACCAAGCATAGTCCATAGCCCATTCTATTTTGACCCATTGATCCAAAAATTCAGCCCAGGGCAAAATCTAAACCCTTCTCTTTGCATTGAAAATTGTTGAACTCGACCCGCCGGAATTTAATATTATTTCCGACTGAATCTGCCCCGCCGCCCTCGCTAATTCGATGTCGGCGAATCCATTGATGAAACCCCGGGCATCGAACACGTTCTGAACCACTGAAGAAACCCTTGGCCATTGAAACTATTCTGATTCATCGACGAAACCCTTGGCCACCGTTCCTCCTCCGGCGATTGGCGAACCCTGAAATATGCAACAATTCGCAAACCCTTCCACGACAAACCTGAGATCTTTGGCGATTGGCAAGCCCTAAAGAGAAGACGCAAAGCACGGGTTTTTGTGTATTCTTCTCCGTCGATTGGCAAACTGAAAATCCGGCGTCGTTGTTGTTTTTCATGAAGTTCTGGCTTTGTCGTCGCTGCGAAGCACGGAGGTGGACAGCAGCGTTGGCGGGCGACGACAAATGAATTGCTGCGCGTTGTGCTATCTTTTGGATGTTTGCAAATTAGTCCCTAGAGTTGTGCATTGTTTTTAAAATGTACCCCGAGAAAAACATAATTATGTTTTAACCCCAAAATTTTGAAAGCCCCTATTATACTATTATGATATTTATACTTTTACCCTTGGTCTCACCATGAGACGGTCTCGCAGTAGACGGACTCTTGAGAAAAAGTGTAACGGAACCAAATGAAATGTTGGATCCTATAATTGAAACTAGAGTCACAGTAGCTGAAAATAAGGGTAATGAATGGAGGTGTTTCCTCTATAAAAACTCCACCCCACGTGTCGAATTTACATCGGCCAGACCTCCACTTAAATCTTTTTTTAACCATCCCAAAAATGAGAACAAAGACAAACCAATGAACTAGAAGTGAGTCTGAGTAGTTGCCTCTGAAGGTGAATGTGATTTTTGGATGAGATGTTGATTGGTTTGAGATATCCTACCCAGGTGTGATGATTTGGAGCTGCTGGGCATGTACTCGAATGGTTGGAAGATTAAGTTCGTTAGCTTTGATAACCATTCTTGTTGGAGTTGAAATCTGGTTCCATGATAGGTTGAAGATTTCATCCATGTTATGTCCAGGTTTTGCAAGCTGGTGTGCCATCTGATTTTGTTCCCTATAAGCATGCTCGAAGGAGATTTGACCATCTTGAGAGATATGGTGAGCCAACTAGACATCTCTTTCCATCTTCCAAGGTGCTTTTGTGGTGGTTTTGTTTTGCCCTGTAACCATTTCACCACCTGCAAAGAATCGATTTCAACTGTTAGTGGTAGAAAACCAAATTGTAGGCAGATTTCTAAACCTTGAATACAAGTTATGAGTTTGGCTTGTGCACTATCTCTCACTTGAGCCATTTTTTGTTCCCATTTTCATAATTAGCCCTGCATGATTTCTTATGATAAAACCTGACCTAGAGATTTCTAAAGGTGAAAAGGAGGCATCGGTGTTAAGTTTGTATCCATGATCTGGTGGCATCCATTTATAAGCCATAATGATCTTCATTTTAGGGGATTTAACCTTAGAGAAAATACCCATTGACCTTATTAGCATGCAATCATCTTTTATTGGCTGAGGATGAAAATTGAAAATAGATGAACAAATTTTGATCATTTCCATTCTTGTTGCTACATTATGAGGTTTGATATCTTCACAGACAAATTTATTTCTATTCTTCCAGAGAACCCAAACCGCCTAATTACCCAAAACATGAGCAAGATTGTTCTTAGGTTTTAAGAACTCCGAAATCGACCAAAACCAAGAAAGTGCATCAAAGATGTGTGTAAAGTGTTTCATGGGAATGGATAAAATGTCAAAAATCTGATGCAAAAGTAACAATCACGCTTAATTGTAAGAAATCTTTGCAGGCACTCTTGCCTAGTTGTTTCCAGTTCATTTTATTTTTCTGTGTATTGGTGGAAAGTTGGGGAAACAAATCAGCTCCCACTCACCATAATCTGGACTTTTTTCAAGATTTTATTTTAGTGGGATCTAATACTCCCTCCCTCCCAACTAAATTTTTACTGCAATTATTATCATATATTTCAAAAAGTATGTTTGACCGTTAATATCTTTATCTACGGATAATAACGGTAAATAAAAAATTTATATTTAGAAACTAGTTGTTATGACTAATTGAAAAATATCATATATCATAGTATTATTGTTCATAAATCTAATCAAATACGCGGTTAAATTTTGATAGAGAATAGTGTCAAAAAATTAGAAGTGCAAATAGATCTGAGACAGAGGGAGTAATATTTCCCCCCTAACTGATTCTTTACCTGAATTGAAATGAATTAAACTAAATTAAATATAATTTAACTTAATAATAATAATAATTTTATATTAAATTTAAAATATTAATTTAAAATATATTAAATTTAATCGTAGAGTGATTTAATTCACCTTGATATAACTCAAATCATTTCAGTTCAATTTATTTGATTTTACTGAAGGACAATTTATTTTATTTTTGTTCAATTCATATTTCTAAAATTTAGTTTAATTTAATTATATAATTATTTTCAGTTACATAAATTTAATTTTATTATATTTTACATTCATCTCTGTTACATTATTCTATGATCATAAGGTTCATGACTCATCCTCTTCATTGAATTAACAAAATTAAATTTTAAAGTACGAAGATTTATTTCATCAATGCAGACGTAATCTCATCCTTGAAGGCAATATTCCACATTAATAATTAGGACAACAAGACCGTAAATCAAGCCTTTCCCATTTTCAGGCTCAATTACATCGATTTCATATTTGTATCTAAAAATAAATAAAATCATATTGAAGGATATGTACAACTGTGTAATTTGACTTACAAGAATATCCAGCCAGATTGAGGGACTATATTATACAGTGAATTTTGAGATTTATACGTCATGCTATATATAAATATATGAAGAATTTATTTGGAAGAAGGAAGGTTATTTAGAAGTTATCCGCACTTTAATTCAATTCAGTTTAATTCATCCAATTCAGCGAACAAATTAATTTGATGAAATTCAACTTTGTTCGGTCGAGAAAGTCTTCTGTTAGAAATAACGGTTAGACCAATAATGCATTTTTTTTATTTTAATAACTTTTGGGGTCAAATTATAATTATTTATACATTTAAATTTTTTATATTTAATATTTTTTGTTGCAATAAATAAAAGCAAATATTAAATCACCTCATCAACTACATGAATTATAAAATGACCTTATCTACCAATCAGTCGATATAAAACAAAACTTTGTGTTTATCACTTTTACAAAAGAGGAAATACTCCCTCCGTTCAAATTATTATGCCACACTTTTCGGCTAACTTTCTCAATGCATGTTTGACCACTAATAATTTTTGCCACGTATACTAATGTCATATAAAATTTTAATATTTAAAAAGGGCATGTTACGAAAAATCTAACAAAACCCCATATAATTATATTACTGCTTATATTTATTATAAAAGTTATTGTCAAAATATGATTTGAGAAAATTGACTGAAACGTGTGTCAATATAGCTAATCGGTGAGCAAATAAATGAACGACCATACTCTCTCTGTCTCAGCTAGATTTGCACTGTCATCATTAGCACGCTGTTCAAGAAACGTGTTTGACTGTTAATATCTTTACCTGTGTATAATAACGACAAATAAAAAGTTGATATTTAGAAAATACTTGTTACGACGAATTGAACAGTATCATAAACGATAGTATTATTGTTCATAAATTTATTCAAATATGCTATTAAATTTTGATAAAGAATAGTGTTGAAAAATTAGAAGCGTAGGTAACGATTAGAATGAGAGAATATAAAGTGAACCCATTAAATATGTACTATACCCGAACCGAAGTATGCGTTCATTATAAAGACAGCTGAGTTGAATTGAATTCTTCAAGAAAGACATCATCCCATGATTCTTCTGTCAACCTCAAAATATATTCTTAATTTACACTCAATTCCCTTCTTTCTCAATTCTCCCCACCTTCAATCTCACTCTTTCATTCCCACCAAAACCACCTAAATTATGTCCCATTCCATTAAATAATCCCATTTCCAACCCCCCAATTTTTTCAACTGCCACCCGTTTCTCCCCATTTCACAAGGCACCCCACGTAACCTCCAAACATGTTCACACCATATTTATCAAAATCCCCATCTCTGTACGATTTTACGATCCAAATCACAAAAAAAATACTCGCTCAATCCCAGATTAAATTACACAAAATAAAAAATTCAATAAAATTTAAAAAAAACATCAACTACATATTTAAATATATTTATAAACAATAATATTGTTGTTTGTGATATCGTTGGATTCGTCATAACAATTAGTATCTAAAAAATAAGTTTTTGTTTACCGATATTATACGTAGTTAAATATATTAACGATCAAACGTATGACTTTACCTATCGCCAACAATCATTTTTATTCAAAATTATATTAAAATCGAATTGATTGTATAATTTACTTTTGATAGAAACTCTCGATCATACAGTTTCTTTCTATACAAACTCCCAAGAAATCCTCATGCATTGAATATAACTCTTCCCATCATATCTTTCTCGCGATGGAAATGGAGTAACAGGCAAAAAATCACATGTGAACAAATGTTAAACGTTAAGTTGTTGGGCAAATCAGATTATTCACTAATTTCACAAATTATTCATTTCTATTTAAAATACATCTCACTTTATTAACTATAGAATTTGTGTACTACACGAAATCTAATTTGCTCCATACCTTAACATATAAGGTTTGCTAATATATAATACTTTTTGGAGTAACGGATAATCATCTCTCAAGATGATCCGATATGACCTACTACTTTCTTTAAATCTTATCTGAATTTCAATCCATTTTAATTGATGTCACCTATACCGTTCTCCGAATCTTATCTGAACTTTAATCTAACTTCATTCAATTCAGCCATATAATTCTTTTTGGAGTAACGGATAATCATCTCTCGAGGTGATTCGGTCTGACCTATTCCATTATTTAAATCTTATCTGAATTTCAATCTATTTTGATTGATCTTTTAATCTAACTTCATTCAATTCAGTCATATAATTCTTTTTGGAGCAACGGATAATCATCTCTCGAGATGATCCGATCTGACCTATTCCATTCTTTAAATCTTATCTGAATTTCAATCTATTTTAATTGATCTCAACTATACCGTTCTCCAAATCTTATCTGAACTTTAATCCAACTTAGTTGAATTCAGCCAGATAAACTTTAAAGAGCATGACCTAATTCATAACTCGAGATGATCCGATCTCACCTATCTCGATCTTACTCTAAAAAAAAAACGATCAACCATGCTTGGGATACTATCCCAATCCTATAGACATTGTTCACAGTTTACAACTTGATTTCACAATCGATCCAAAAAGTCATGCTCAACACAAAAAAGAATATGTACCGATCGATTGACCGACGCGCTTTCTACTCAATTTCAAATGCACAACTAATGTTGGATCTCTCGAAGCATCAAACAAGAGAAATAAAGTACTAAAGCAATTGATTTTAAAAAGAATATCAGTAAAATCAAAAATAAACATAATTTACCAATAATATCATCATCATCATCATAACAATCTTTCGCCATGGATTCAAAGGACAATACTTCCAACAAAATCAAACTAACAAATATATCCACAATTCAGAGCCCCAAAACAGAATCCATCCAAACCCTAACCCCACTTCAAGCCTTGAAGCACCAGTTTTGGTGCCCTCCGCCGCCGTGGTGGCCGGAATTCTCCCTGTCAATCTTCCCCTGCAACCGCCGGAACTCCTCCACGTGGCACGGAATATTCAGCGGCCCCGTGTGCTCAAACCCGTACTCCTCCTCCGCCTCCTTCAGCAGCCG
>JAULKM010092787.1:0-11175 GCA_032355605.1 Rubia tinctorum
TTCAACTCACAGGTAAAAATGGATAAATCCACGAGTTTGGACCAATGTGTGAACTCATATAGGTTTATATACCAACACATATGGGTAAAACCCACAGGTTTCAACCCGACCCATTTGACCCAACCCATTTTTAACCCGTCGTAAAATGGGTCAAAATGATCATATCCATATCTTTTAACTACACATGTTACCCTACCCATATTCTATCCATCCGATCACTTGTCACCCCAAACTATAGCGTATCACACTCGATATGATTAGAGAATGCCTCTATTTACACATTAACCACGATGATGAGTAAAGTCGTCTTACGAGTTCGAATCCTGATAATTATAGTGTAGTCGTCTTACGAGTTCGAATCCTGATAATTATAGTGTAAAATTTTATATAAAAATTTTGTGAGTATAAAATAACTATCATTGTTAAACGTCGTAATTTATCTTATAATAAAATATGGTGTGGGGTGATGAAATCTTAAGAATGAGAGATTTCACTTTTACTCCTATGAAGTCATGCTCTTATAAATTTATTAATTCAATCCAATTTATTTTAATTAATCTAATTTTAATTGAATCCATTTTGTTAAAGCTATCTTAATTTAATTATTTCAGCTTAGTTTAGATAAGGTGAAAGAACCTGACCTAACTTTCTCTAATAAGGGAGAAAAAATAGTTAAATCAATCACGAATGACTTGAATATTGAATTACTAGATTTCCTCTGGAAATAATGCCACTAATCCTATAGATTTAAAAATGAGAAAGGTGGGAGAGTGACAATTAGGTCTCACTTTCCCTCAAAATGCCTTTCGTAATCCCAGTTACTTTTTGTAGTGTGCGGGTCGGTCATAAAAATACACCCAAAAGGAAGAAAAGCAATGCCCTCCTTTATTAACACCAACGGAATAGTTAGGTTGTTCAACAGGTGTGCTTGATGGTTATGCGGTTAATTGGTGTCGATTCTTACTGATTTATAAGATTTTAAAAGAAATCAAAGAACGTATCAATAATATTATCGATTTTACCTGTTCGATTAGTATCGATTTTGAATGATGCGTCGATTATTACCGGTTACCATATATATAATTTATTTTAAATTTAAAATATAAATTCATATTAATATTGATCAGTAGTTAGAACTGTAAAGCATAAAGTGTAAGAAATTTATGAATAGGACAATTGTGTAACATGGGTGTTGAATAATTTTTTGAATTAATGTTAAAACTGTATCATTAGCTGCCTAGTTTTGTGCACAAATATTAGCTACATTGTTTTTGTTGGTAAATTATTTGCTTTGGGCATAATTTTATTTAAAGATATATAAGCTAATAATATAAAAGTTAAAGAATAAAGTTAATTTGGGTTAGGAACCTAAAGTTTCTTATTTGGTTTGTGATCAAGGGCGCAAACCCAAAATTTAATGAATTATTTTTTGGATGAAATTAATTAACGTGTAGAGAATTTTTTTACCAGTTATTCAGTTAGACTGATTACTGAATAGTAAAACCCATAATGGTAGAAACTAAAATGACAAAGTTACCTCTGATACCTTGTGACATGGCAACTCTGTTTCTTTCTTCTACAAAATCAACCGTGCTCCACCACCGTCGTCGGAATCCTTGCCACCCCACCACTGAGCTCCACCACACCACCACAGTTGTTGCTCTCATCGTATTCCCTACCACACTGCCACTGCCAACGAACAGCCTAATCCCTATGCCACCTCCCCCTCTCTCCCTCCTTTGCCCTCACCCTCTGCTGCCAAGTTGCCCCACCATCACAACGTCACTGCCAGCGGCGACCGAAGCTTCTTCCCCTCACTTTCCTCGCAGCAGCGACCGGGGCTCGCTTTCCTCACAGTAGCGACCGGAGCTCGCTTTCCTCGCAGTAGCGCCGCTTCTTCCTCTCGATTCCCCGCGTCAACTCCATATCTCCCTCCTCCGTTGCCCTCACCCTTTACTGCCAAGTTGCCCTGCCGTCACAGTGTCACCGCCTGCAGCGACCAGAGCTTCTTCCCCCCGCTTTCCTCGCAGCGGCGACCAGAGTCGCTTCTTTCCCTCGTTTTCCTCGCAGCTGCACCGCCCTCTACCACCACACCACACCACCGATTCACCACCCTTGATTTATCACCCCGCCAACCCTGATTCACCACCCTACCACCCCTGAAGCCTAACTCACTGCACAACCACCAATTTGTGACCGGGGAAGACGATGGGGGAGAGAAAGATAAATGGGACGACGAGGAAGAAAGAAACCGAGGGGAAAGAAATCCTCTCCATTGGGGGAGAGAAATCGTCGGGAAGAAAATTTGGTTATGTCGGGGTGGGGATCTTGTAGATGGCTGGGGAAGAAAGAGGGTTTCATCTTATTTTTTTCTTTTTTTTAACTCAAGGGCAAAATTATCTTTTCACCATAATCCGTCCAAATAAATGTAGACTAAAAAGTCAGCCAAGTCCATGTTAGATTGACACTTTCTGATATTGCAAGGTAATATTGACACTTTCATCCAAAATGTAGGACTATTTTAGCACTTTACTCTAATATTTTTAATTGTATATAATAATGACTACTTTATTACAATCAATCCAAACAATATTTGATATATCTATATTATTGCGTATATGTATCCAAATACATACTCCCATGCGATACTAATAATTTCATGCTTTCGATTTTAGTCTATCCCACTAATAATTTTCTGTTTGTAAACTTTTATATGTTTTAAGAGTTTTTTATTCAATCTACCAAATTTATTATCATTAAAATTTAAATTTTAGATAATTTGTTTTTTTTACACTATTCACGACATCATTTATGCAAAATCTTATGAAATATGAATTTGACATTACTAAAAGACTAAATTGTTTTTTGATACCCAACATATGTCGCAATACCATCTTTTGGTCACAAGGGCCAATATCGCGTATATTCAGCAACCAACAAATACAAAATGATTTGTTTGGTCCCCAAAGGTGGTTTTCAGGTTAACTATAATTATTTTCCGATATAGCTAGAGGTATTTTTGTAATTTTACTATTTAACCCTTACTTTCCCCACCGACACCTCCCTTGCCGACTACCTCTTACGCCGACACCTCCTGCGCCAATACCTCTTTGTCGAGCTTCAAATCGAGTGACAAAATCTACTCGCTGACATTGATGAATGTTATTTTTCATGAGCTAAAGACGATGTTGTGCAGCTCATAAACCATAACTCTCAATCGGAACACCGGCGTTCTCAAACGCGTCAAAGATTTTTTTGTTGTCGTGGTTTAAGATGAGCAGAAAGCCTACAGAACATCGTGGCTCTGGACACCGGAGTGAGGAAGGAGAAGCTCTGATTCGCGCGCTGGATTTTCAGGTCGTTGTAGCAAGCGGGGGAGGTGTCGGTGCAGAGATGAATCAGAAAGAGGCGCGCGTGAACCGCACGCGTTGTCCCCAAAGTGTCGCATGTGAATCACACGCGCTTGATACCCCGTCGACGCCGACGTGATCGCGTTGGAAGAGATCAGGGTTTGTCGTCTCTGGCGATATTTCTAAGAAGGCGTCTAAGCCTCTGGTGATCTCCGTCGAGGCAATCAAATAGCCGTTTGGGAATGAGAAGTTTGATTTCATATTCTCCGGCGCTAGGATGGTTGAGAACTCGATGAAGCCGGGGGATTAGTTGTTTGAACGAGCAAACCGACGAGTAGAGCGGCGATTGAAAATCGAAGGATTGGGGGAAACACACCGCATTCTGGAAACCCTTGGTCGCCCATCGGCGACTACGTCCGCCGGCCACTCTGGCGCACAATGGCGGATCCAAAATAGGTTTTTAGAGGGGGCACAATAACATTAAAAAAACTAGTTAAAAGCTTCGTAGAATTAGCTTAATTATACTTTGTTTTTGTAGGTATAGTCAAGAATTTTACTTATATGATGGAAGTAATTATAATAATACAATTATAGATGTCAATATATTTATATTTCAAAGTTATAAAAGAGGTTAAACAATTTTTTTAATATTTTAAACCGAGCTCTAGTTATAATCAAAATTTACACTATCTTAATTCTTTTCATAAAAATCTGAATGGGGTTCATTCTATTTTAACATTCAATTTCTTATTATAATAATTTTTGTATGGACTTCTCAAGTAGATGCACTAGTACTTAATTAAATTTTAAATAATACACAAAATATAAATTCTTATTTTACACCGACTAATTAGATGAGGTTATTTTTATAATTGATACAAATAATAGGATAATTTGATATATATTTTTATTTATTACAATGAGGTTTATGTAATTTAAAATATATATATTTAAATGTTTGAATAAATCAGGTTTCTAATTTATTCTAGCATTAGGATATATAGCAATATATAAATAATTATAATTTGACTTTAAAAGTGATTGAAATGAGATTTTTCATAATTATCTAACAGTTAGTCAATGTAACAGGAAACTTTCCCCAAACAAAAATACTTCAACGATGTAGTAAATAAAAGATAAAATATTTCCTAACTAATTACAGTGAACACCAAACTTATCCTTCAGCAAAAATGGAAATCGAAGCAGTAAAACTCAAAACAAATATTTTAGTAAGATCTGGATTGAGATAGATAAATGTACTCTACATGAATTACTCCAAAGAAATTGGGCGGAGGATTAAACGGAATAATTAAAATTGGCTGCGCATATATTGGACTCAAAACTGCATAATAATTATTCGAAGAGAAATCGATGGATTCAGTGGGGGAACATGCCCCCTGTGCCCCCATTGTATATTTGCCACTGCTGGCGCAGCTCACCTTCCATCAAGGTGGTAACCCCGACTTTCATGAAATCCTCGTTTAAACTCTTTTTTTTTAAAATTTTTAACTCAGGGTATAATGGTCATTTTATAAAATTTTGCCCAATTTTGTCCAATTTCGCCCTTGACTTTACCTTAAAATCATCTTTGGAGACCAAACAAATCATTTTGTATTTGTTGGTTGCTGAATATATGCGATATTGGCTTTGTGACCAAAAGATGATGTTGCGACATATGTTGAGTACAAAAAATAATTTAGTCCGACTAAAATGCTAAAGTTGCTGACACGTCAACATAAAAAATGAGTCAAAAGTAATTTGAAAATTAAAATAGGATGGAGGGAGTGGTCAAAATTTGATCATTTTAATTTAAAAAACTGCAATCCCTCTTATGTTTTCTTATATGTGTTATCTATAGGTGTTTGGAATTTTAATGAATCAAATCATGGAATGAAATTGATTTTTTTAAAATATAAAATAAAATGGGATTGAATTAATCTTGTCAAATAGAAGGGAAAAAAATGTATACAAAAGAGATAAAGTCTCTTGTTGGACAGTTAGATCAATCATGAAAAACCTTATTTCAACAATTTTTATGTCCAAATTATAATTATTTATACATTTTGATACATTTTAAAAGTTTTTTAAAACTTAGAAAACTCGTTGCAATAAATGAAAATAAACATCAAATCACCCCATTAATCACATTAATTATAAAATGACTTTGCCTAATGATTAGTCAATACAAAATAAGACTTTGTATTAAAAAAGAAAAAATAAAAAAACTTAAAATGTGATAAATTTAAATATGAGCGTGTCTCTTGAAAGACGATTTTTCCAATGTCATGGAAAAACCAAGGTTTAAAGTGCAAATTAGAAGAAATGAAGATAAAATTTTCGGATTGCATGAATCGAGTCATAAACTTTATAACTACTACACGTTGCATAATAAATTTTTAATATTACAATTAAAATCTTTTACCTTTTATTATTTTAATTAAATTTCTTCTTTCCCAAAACTTTGGTTTTAGATACAATGAAGTAAAACGTAGGAAATATAATTTAGCACTAGACAGAAATAGCATATTCATTGAAGTAAATAATATATTTAAAAAAAACTGCATGATCAGTGTGATACCCTCCCTTCTCCACCTGTGTGGCCGGCCAATGACCATGACCTAATGGGATCCACCTGTTTCCAGTTCCATAATTGCTCGTAATAAAGATTTGGAATAAAGGATATATACCAATCCTACTTAATTGATTAAGTGTCAATATAATAATAAGATAATTTTCAGTGAAAAACAATCCAAATTAGTTGACATAAGTGCTAATATAACCCTAAAACATCATTTCCGGCGTTCACCACATATAAACTGACAAAAATGTCTTTTGACCTAAAACCTAAAAGTGTGAGAACCATTTTTTCCCTCACCGCCTCTACCCCTACCGCCAGCTTGCCACTGCCTCGCCACCACCCCACCAAGCCAGCCCTCTCACCGCTCACTCCAACCTGCCCCACCACCACCACGTTCAGCCAGCTCCATCGACTTCCACCTAAACCAGCCAGCCTCACCACCTCCAACCAACCCCGCCGCCTACCGCTCCCACCACAACAACCTTCATCCAACCCCACCGCTTTCCATTCAAACCCAGCCAGCCTCATCGCCGCCCCCTCCAACCAGTCCCGCCGCCACCACAAATCCACCACCTTCAGTCAACCCCGTCGCCTTCACCAACTCGATTCATCAAAACCACCTTCAGTCACCCCCGAGTTCATCACCACCACCATCCCGATTTCATCACTACCACACCAGCCTGCCCTTGATTTCATCACCACCATAACCCCCGGTGAGCCTTCCACCCCCACCACCATGACCAACCAGCCCCACCACCACCACCTTCCACTCTGATTTCATCACCACTAACCATCCCGCCCCAATTTCATCATCACCACCACCACCCCTGCTTCCGATTTTTCACCACCATGCCTACAATTTCATCACCACCAACCATCACTAGCAAGACTCACTGTTGGTTGAGCCTCAATAGCGCAGAAAGAAGTGATAGATTAATCTGATAACGGTGTTGCCATGAAATGTCAAAATGCAGGTCATTAATGAAGTGATAAATTTGGTGAGCAGAAAGAAAAAAGAATAGTGCACAAAAAGAGGAGGAGAAAAGAGGAAGAAGTTAGGGTTTTGGAAGGTTTAAGTATATTTTCTCTCCTTTTTTAAATTTTTTTATGAGGGTTAAAATTTTCTTTTTAGTTAAATTTGGTCTCAAACTATCGGAATGGGTAGAATTGCACTTATATAAACTATCTAGGGTTATATTAGCGCTTTCAATCATTAAAAGATTATAGTGGCACTTATGTGATGTATGTAGGGTTATACAAGCACTTTTCTCTATAGATATTCATGATTATACCTATGCCTTTTCTTTTTTTAGGGGAATAAATTTTATTAGCTAGTGATAGCAATCAATTACATCCATTTTGCTGACAATTAAGTAGATTGGAACTTTTGTGCTCATTGTCTAGCACACAGTTTGATACTTTTCTGAACTTTATCATCCTAAATTGCAAGCAATGAAATCTAATTTCAACTATTAATGGTGTTTCTTCTAATAGCTAGTCGCATTGGGTTTTCGAAATCCGACCAAACCTGAATCTCTCTTATACCTTGGTTTAGTGCGCGTAAAAGCCCCTGAAGACATGTCGTTGCTTCCATTGTTAGGGCAGATGTTGTTGGGGAGTGGATTGTGTGAAGTCCAGATTTATCTATTTGGTAATTTGTGGAATTTATGTAAATATGAAATAGTTGTGTTGAAACATCAAATAATGAATGTTTGGAGTTTTATGGAATGACATGAAGAAATTCGCCCGCTGAGATATTTCGTCCATAATGTTTTTATTGGAGAATATATCAATTCCTATATTTTTGTGATTGGATTAGATTTATGCAATTGGAATTGATTTGGAATATTCGGCTATGGTAGAGATGTGCACGATGTATTCTAATTCCTTATTTCAAGGGATTACATTTATCTTCAAGGGATTTGATTAAAATCAAAAATTGAAATGGAGAAGGAAGTATTCACGCACTTCAGAATTTCTATGTTGGAACATACGGGAAAGAATCATGATTTGATTGTTAGAATATTGCGTAATATTGAAGTTGTGGAAATATGAAAATTATGCAATATTGATTCAGACGTGTATGAAGCATAATGGATTTATGAAAAATCCCTATAGTTATGGAATTTGATTTATGGGATATTTGAGATAAGGAAAATCCCTTTACTTATGGGATTTGGATATGTTTCAGAATCAAATAAGGAATACGAATATTATGGAGATCATTATGAAGTATTCTGATCTGTTCAAGGGATTATATATTGATGGACATCACGGCTGCAACTCTAACGATTTTAATTGAGAAAATTTTGCACTTCAGATTTACGTTCGACCGAGGGATTTGCAAGAGTCAGTTTTCATATGTTCCAACATACGTGACTTGTTGATCAAATTCAGAGTTGTATACCTTAATTCCTCGGGAGGAGGAGATCCAGTTTTGACGAGTTTCGAGGTCAGAGGGAGTCTGATCAAAGCGGATTGGTAGCAAGGGGAGATTGCAAAATCCACACGTTAATAAATAGAAGATAAGTATAGTTACATGATGTACTTTGTACTGTATCTTTCCGATTAGTGGATTTATTCTGAACTGGGTCAGGCCCCACAGATGTATGTGGATTTCACTGAACTGCATAACCAAGTTGTGTGTGCTCGTGTGCTATTTATTTTATATACTGGGTTAGATATGATACGTTGGAACATAGGTCTAATAGTTTAGCTAAATCGGTAAAACCAACATTTCAATTGGTATCAGAGCTTGGTCACTTATTGTTTTACCTTGGTTGTGTCAAGAAAAGTGAGATTCAATTTTACCATGACGACAAAGGAAGGAGTTTCAGTATCTCGGCCACCTATGCTGGAAGGAGTGAATTACAACTACTAGAAGGCTCGCATGAGAGTGTTCATAAATTCATTGGATGAACTAACTTGGCACTATATTGAAACAGAATGGAAACCCCCAAATTGCTGAAAATTCTAAAGGAGGTGATTCGAGTTCTCTAGAGCCAGTAGTGAAGCCTAAAGAGTCGTGGACTCCAAATGAAAAATGGGATGGCATGACGAACTCCAGAGCATTAAATGACATCTTTACTGCATTAGATGAAAATCAGTTCAAACTCATCTTTACGTGCTATTAGGCAAAAAGAGCATGGGATATCTTACAAACAGTGTATGAGGGAACACGTCGTGTACGTGAATCAAAACTGCAAATGTTGGTCTCACAGTTAAAAAAAATGAAGTTAGAGGAGGATGATACTATTGATGTGTTCAATGGAAAGCTAAGAGACATCTCAAATATGACATATCAACTTGGCAAAACTTACAAGGGGTCCAAACTGGTGAAAAAGACTTTGAGATCTCTCCCTCACAGATTTTATATGAAAGTTGCGGCAATAGAATAAGTAAGAGATGTATTCACCATGACTCTAGACAAATTAATGGGATCACTGCAAACTAATGAAATGCCTTTGGAACATCCAACAAAGGATTTGGAATATAAAACTTCATCTTCAAGAAACAATCGTGAAGAGGAACTTGCTCTTACCACAAGGAATCTCTCGAGGATGCTGAAGAAATTGGTAAATAAGAATTCTCAGGAAAGGTTTAATGGGAATAGATCACGATTTCAAGACTTTGGAAACAAACGTGAGCCATAATGCAGAGAATGTGAAGGGTATGGACATATCCAGTCTGAATGTGCCAACACTCGGAAGAAGTAAGGAAAAACAAATGTTACCTCATGGAGTGAAGATGAAGAAGAGAAAATCCATGAAGTGGAATTGACCAGTAATTATATGGCTTTCGGAGCAAAAATTCAAGGAGACTCAGAAGTTGGTATTGAATGTTCCAACATCGGATAAGAAGAAGTGGATCTATGTTCCAACATAGTTCAGGTAGCCAAAGTCCGATGTTCCAACACAGGGAAGGTAAGTGAAGAATACTCCTCAAGCGATGACGAAGACATGAGTGTGAATGATGAAGATGTCTATGTTGCATATGGAAATATGTATGAAATGTGGCTAAAAGTTGTTGATGCTAACAAACTCTTGAAAAAGGAGAAAACCCTCTTAGTCGAAGAAGGAAGAGAGATGACATCCCTAGTGGAATGACTCAAGAGGGAAATTGAGTTATTGGAATTAAATCTAAGTTCGACGACAAAGAGGGCTGAAGTTGCTGAGATGGCTATTAACAGATTGAATAATGGAAAAACAAAATTAGATGATATACTCACCATGGGTAAGAACTCTGGAAGTCGACAAGGTATAAGCTATAGCAAGCCATTGAGCAACACTGTAGATTTCAAATCAGAGGTTCAAGATATGAAGAGAAAAGTGATCAAAACCCAGAAACACAAACCTCTTATTTGTAGCTACTGCACCTATGAAGGCCATACAGAGGATCAATATTTTAAACTACTTAGAGACATCATGAATGGACGCAAATTTTCTGCATGTTCCAACATAGATGATGTCCAATGACAAAGATGGTAAAAAAGGTATGAGTTCCTAAATGCACTAATACTTGCCTCGTTGCTCATACTTCTCTTATTGCACACTCTGGGGATTCGTGGTACTTTGATAGTGGATGTTCTCAAAATATGACTGGATCGCAAGACTACTTAAACAAGATCATACCATATGATATGTAATTTGTTACATTTGGCGGTGGAAAGAAAAGTTGAGTAGTTGGAAAATGCGAGCTGTTTATAAAGGGATTCCCAATATTTACAAATGTTCTGTTGGTGGAAGATCTAAAGGCTAATCTTCTAAGAATCAGTCAGCTATGTGATGATAATATGACCGTGGAATTCCATAAGAAGAAGTGCATAGTGAAACATGAAAAAAATAAAGTGCTTATGGGTATTCGGTCATCATACAAATGTTACTTGTTGGAACAATAAGTGAACTGCTTGAGTGTTGAATATGATGAGCTTAAAATTCCAAGAGCTGACCATGTTCCAACGTCGGATGATTTCTTAGATCAGAGATGTAACGATGTTGGAACATCAGACGAGGTAGATCTTACGGATGAAGCTGATGACTCTTATAACTTCAGCGATGTTGGAACACCGTCCTCCCCAGAACTCTCCTGCGTTCCAACATCAGTGCTGGATGAATCAAGCAGAAGAAGGATTCAACCGATCCCTTGGGTTAACTATAAGGAACATGCTGGTCTACAATGTTTTTTCTCCCTCATTGAACACAAGAATTACAAAGAGGCTCTACTTGATGAGTATTGGATTGCGGAAAT
>JAULKM010092808.1:0-11174 GCA_032355605.1 Rubia tinctorum
ATTCGTTTCAAGGGCAGTGAACGTTGTTCGCGACTCCACCTTTATGTGATTGCATGTAATCGTGTTACTGTTTTATGAAAATCGCATGATTTTTTGCTTTCGATTAATTCGTATTGATTTTGTAATGCATGATCAATTAATAGAGTTATTATTTTGATGCATACTTGTAGCAATTTTATTTTATATATTCAATTTAAATTACTTTATTTCCAGTATAACTTGCAACAGAGACGTATGTTGCAACATAAAAAGTATTCGCATACATGAAGTCTTATCGTATATAATTCCTTCTCCATTTGAAATTATGATTTTATACAAATCCATTGGAGATTGAAATTATCAAATATAATCCCTTAAAGAAAATAATTAATATATTCCGTCCAAATCCTTTCCAAAAAGGATATTTATCAAATCAATTCCAAATTCATAAATACAATACAATCTCATAAATATTGGAATTGATATATTCTGAAATTAAAACCATGGACGAAATATCTAATCAGATTTCTTCATGTCATCCATAAAACTCCAAACATTTATTCTTTGATGTTTCAACACAACAATTTCATATTTTCACAACTTGCACAAATTGACAACTAGATAAATCCAGACATTACAATTAAAATATTTCTCAACGCAAACTTCATTAAAAACTAAACTCATTAGTCACGTTACAATTAACAACTAATGATTTTGTTAAGGTAGAAGCACGTCATCGGTTCGCTCTGGCAGTGGAATCACTTGCGGAAGATTAGTTAAGGTAGCCCACATGAGATCAAGAGAGTGGGGAAACCTTGATATCAGCAAAAAGGTCATAACCACCGGCATCAAAGCCATAGCGGCGTAGAGCCCAAACGCCCCATAGCTCAGCTTATCCTTGAGAATGAAAAAATGGGACGCGCAGAACGAAAACATCATGGCAATGATCGATACACAGAGAGTAGCCAATCCCATTAGCAACTTCCTAGGCAAACTGGTGTGGAAGTCTTTAATTTGAAAACCCGACGTTAAAATGGCAAGAAATATAACCGTTGATGTCACGGAGAAGCACAGCGCCACCAGTGAGGTTATGGCGAACACGTAAAATAAAGGTTCATCCTTTAAAGCTGGGGTTCCAATGTCCTGCTTCACGCCGCCGGGAATGGTGGTTGCTGTTGCGAAGGCCACCGTGGCTACGAGCGCCGCCACAAAAGAGCATGATTCCGATACATGGACGAACCATTCCGCCGAGACCGTGGCGAGATGTTGGTGCGTTGCGATGAAAATCTCCTGGGCGGTCTTTCCCTCCATGTTGAGGCGTGCGCTGGATCCCACCGGCATCGAGCTCCTCACATACTACACATGGGACAATTTCATTCGTTATAATTGGAGTTGGCAAATTATATGGTATCTAGCATACTATGCATTCAGGTATATTTTGTGCATTTCAAATTGTACTGAGGTGTACTATATTATGTATGACTGTGAATTCTTATAATTTGAGTGTGATTACTAAATAAATATTATATGCGCAACTAGTAATATTAAAATGTACATTCACTACAGTAAAAATATCAATTGTGACGCTTTTTTTGGAGCATTTGTGGAACTTAAATACATCGTTAAAATTATTAGTGACGTCTTGTGAAGTGTCTCCATTCAGCGTGTCAGTAAAATATTGTGACGCATTGAAGTATTGTTATACTTTTTGTGATGCTTTACGATGCAATTCAATTTTGAAGTGCCATTAAATTGTGTGACAATGATTGATGTAGTAATTCAATTTATTAGTGACACCTGACTGTGGAATAAATATGGTGATATTTTTTTACATGTCACAAAATATGTGTCACTACTAGATTTTTTTTGGTAGTGATTATATATAAACTAGACCCAAGGGTTACGATATAAGAATTATTGGACATACATCGACGTCAAAAACGGAAAACACAATGAATATAGCAATAAATAAAGTAGATAAATAGAATATGGATTTTACCGTGGTCAACCAATTATGCTATGGGATGTAAATTAGTTTACCTGGAACCACTTGATCTCACGTTGCATATGCAAAGCGGTGTCTTGGTTGAGCCACGTCCTCTGATCTCCTAGTTTTGCGGCAAGGTGCAGAACGCTGTTGCCTGCCCTGTCAACTTGGCGAAATAAGGTATCTTTCAAGTTTTTTAAATTGAGTAAAAGCTGGTAAACTTGAGGCTGCCGATTCTCCACTGCTAACAGAACTATGTTTTTCCTTTCGCCGTCCGTCTCAAATATGGACACCGGAAAACGCGATAGGTGTCTTTCCATGATCTCCGTAATGCCATTTTTGGCAGCGATCAGCAGCGGCGTCGGTATAATATTCCGATCGACGGAATCAGGAGCTTTTTTATCTACCAGATTGCCTGACAGGGGCAAACTAATCAAACCATGGTTGAACCAAAATTAATATTGCAGTATAATATAGATTTTTTTAAGCATGCAGTCTTGTTTTACGCGGACTAAATTTTCAATCTTTCTTTTGTTCAATACAATTAGAAATGAGTTTTACACTCCCATTCAGTTAAGAGGAAAATGTGTTTTTAACCCTATATTTTGGTCGAAAGTGCATAAATGACCTTGTAAAATCTGAAAGTACAAAAATAACCCTGCATTTCGTTGACCGAAATGCCAATAGCCAAATTGGCCGAAAATAGGTGAAATGACCACTATGCCCCTGAGTTAAAATAATTCAAAAATAAAATAAAATATGAAAAATAGCCTTTTCCCCGTCCCTTCTTCATCTCCATCCATTCTTCATCTCTTTCCACCACCATCGTCGTATCCCTTCTTTATCTCTGTCCCTTTTTTATCCCTTTCCACCACGACCACCACCGTCGTCCTCATCTTTCTATTTATCAGCCACCACCACCGTCCTCATCACTTTGCCCTGCCCACCACCACTACTGCTCATCTCTTTCCTGGTCAATTTTTTCTAGAAAAATTACCAGTCTGTTCTTTGAGTTCTTGATAGGTTCTTCGATTTGGGTGACAACAGATTTTTCGATGGATTCTTTATTTTGATGGGTTCTTCGCGGCTGTGAAGATATTGCCTCGCCTTTGTGAAGGCTGTGCGGGTAGGGTTCAGCGGTGGTGGCTGGGTAGCAAGGGAGATGTGGAGCTAGGGTGGGTGGGGAGTGGTGGGGGAGTGGCGGGTGAGAGGTGACACATGGGCTAAGGTTGAGCTGTGGCGGGGGAGAGGTGACACGCGGTGAAGAAGAGTGGTTGGGGCTAGAGATGGAACACGGCAGAGAGGTAAGGTCAGAGTTAGGGTTGTTGTAGAGAAGAGGTGGCGCGCAGCGGAGAAGAGTGGTTGGGGCTAGAGATGGCGCACGACGGAGAGGTAAAGGCGAAGCTAGGGTTGAGCGGTGAAGGGGTAGAGGTGGCGCACGGTGGAGAAGAGTGGTTGGGGCTAGAGATGGTGAATGATGAAGAGGTAAGAGCGGAGCTAGGGTTGAGCGGTGGCGAGGGAGATGCGGGGAGGCGGTGGGAGTGGAGGAGGCGACGGTGGCATGACGAATCTGGGCAGAAGTGGTGGCGAGGGGTCTGAGGTGGTGGCGCAGTGGCGGGTCTGGGCAGAGGGATTAGTACAAAGGTGGTGGTGCGGGGTTTAAGGTGTTGGTGCGAGGTCTTAGGTGATGACACAGTGGCGGATCTGGTGGCACGACGGAGCTTGTGGCGGTGGTGGTGATGGCGGCGGTGGTGGTAGTGGCGGCGTCGGAGGCAGCAACTCAGGTTTAGAGTGTTTGAAGAGAGGTTTGGGTGTGAAGTTGGGGAACAAGAATTTTAGAGGGTATAATGGTCATTAGATATTTAGTTATAAGTTTAGAGGGTATTTTTATCTTTTCACTTTGGGTCGATGTTTGAATTGCATCGTCAATGCCTGAATAGTGTAAATTAGGTAAAACTACACATTTTGACAATCTTATAGGGTCATTCTTGCACTTTGAGATTTTACAAAGTCATTCCTGCACTTTCTCAATTTTATAGAGTCATTTTTGCACTTTTCATTCAATGAATTAGAGCTTGACATGATCGAATCAAACGGTGCAATTAACATTTATGAAAATCTAAAGTTTCTGATATCCAAATTATGATGAATTTAACAAAATCACACGTGATTACATTTAATGTATGTATATTTCAATTTTAAAATTAAATAATTTAATAAAGATTTAATTTTTTGAAAGACGGTTTTTCCATAAGTTATGGAAAAATCAGGGTTTAAACTGCAAATTAGAAGAAATCAAGATAAAAATTTTGGGTTGCATTAATCGGGTTATAAACTTATAACTACTACACGTATTATAAATTTTTAATGTTTCAACTAAAACTTTTTAATTTTCTATGATTCTAATTTAACTCTGTCTTTTCATATACCTATGGAAAGACGGTTTTTCCAAAATTTTGTATTAAATAAATAGTTAAACTACAATTTTATTGGGACGGAAAGGGTACATACCTTCATTCTCACGTGGTAAGTTAGGAACGACATCATCGTCAACCAGAAGGTCGTCATAAGGCGGCATAATACCGTCCTCGAATGGTAGTAATTCCGGAGGTCTTGACCCATCATCATCTGGATCTTTATACGAGGAAGTGTGTTGAAGAAGTGCATCCAATACCTGTACGGACCATATATGTTTCTGTTTTCTTTCCTTAATCCTTCCTATTTCTCTTGATCCTGCACTTAATTAGTGAATGTTTAATTTAACTACGTACAGAAAATCAAGGATTAATGCACGAAGAAAGGCCATGATCTACGTATCTTATTGTACTTCAGTTCACACTTAAGAAAATTTTCAGTATTTACACATATTTTGTGGCACGTAAGAAAATGTCACAATATTTGCTCCACATTTAGGTGTCACTAAATATTTGTAAGGTGTGCACATGTCATTAAACTGAATCCATGTCACAAAATTTAATGACACTTCTAAATTGAACTACATACTAAAGCGTCACAAAAAATATAACGATACTTCAACGCGTCACAATATTTTAGTGACACGCCAAATAAGGGCACTTCACAAGGCGTCACTAACACTAAAAAAACATATTGTGACGCCTTGTGAAGTTCTCTTATTTGGTGTGTCACTATAATATTGTGACGCGTTGAAGCATCATTGTATTTTTTGTGTCACTTTAAGATACAGTTCAATTTAGAAGTGTTATTAAATTTTGTAACATGGATTCAGTTTAGTGATATGTGCACATCTCACAAATATTTAGTGACATCTGAAGGTGGAGCAAATATTTTAACATTTCCTTATCTGTCACAAAATATGCGTCACTATTCAATTTTTTTTTCTGTAGTGTCAGTTTAATTCAATTTAGTTCAAATCAGTTCATTTCACTTCAATTCAGTTAGCAAAAAATTAATTAGGGTTATTTAGGCTTATTTAGTCATATTGTTACTATTTTTCAACACACTTATTTTAGTTTAATTCAGTTCAAATCAATTCAATTCAATTCAACTCAGATCATATCAGATAAGTTCTTGAGAATATAGCTTGAGTATAGTTGTCACGTACCCAAACCGAAGCTAAGCACATGCAGAGTGACGAAAAGCATTGCATTGGGCAAAACTTTAATAGCCTCAAACCAATTTGTAGCACTTCCTCGATCAAGTTCTGACAACATGCAGAAGGAAAAAAATTTGTTTGAGTTAATTTTATTTAATAAAAAAACAGATCGAAATGATTCACCTTTGTGATGAAGATGATCAATACTGTTGGGATCTTCCACATCTAATCGTTGGCTTGGATCCTGTATTTCATTGCCAGAATGTTCTTGAAGGAAGGGTAGTTGTTCAGTGAAGTTGTGAGGTTTCAATTCGTCCACGAATGTACCTGGCAATCCCAATCGTAGAATTCTTACGTACATTTCTTGCTTTATTTGAGCAAAATTTGAAGGCGTTAATTGCACTAGTGGAGGAATGGGCAACCAAGACACCAGTAGAAGACTGCATCCTGAGAGTGTGAATTCTTGGAGTACAGCAGAGGGTTTGGGCTTGAGGGAAGGACGTCAGAAATCAATCGGTTTCCGATTTTTTTTATCAGAACCTAATTTTGATCTCAATAAAAGGCACACTAGTGGAAAATGAGTGATTAAAGGCGCCCAATCAAAGGCGGTTCCTGTGGAACCACTTTTGATTGGGATCCGAAAGAGGTTCCGAACTCGAAACTCCCTCCCAAGTCACGTCGGAAGATTTACAGAAACTTTTTAATCAATTAAAGGTGGTTTTATTGAAGAACCATTTTTAATGGTCTGACTTTGTTTTATTTATGGGTCTAAGTATAAATAGTTAGGTTTTCTCTCCTCTTCACTTGGTAAATTTTTCTAAATTTTCCTAACACTCCAGAGTTCCCATCCGCCGCCCACCCTCCAAACTAAACCCTAATCTCTCCTCTCCCTCCCCCACCCACCCTCCACCGGTTTCCTCTCCCTTGGCCACTCACCCACCACAGCTCTCCCCTCCCTCCCTCCTCTCCCTCCCGTTGCATCGCCCTTTACCACCGCGGCTCTCCACCACCGCCGAGAAGCCCCTCCACCGAGAAGCCTCGCTTCCACCGCCTCTGCTCACTACAAAAGAGAGTTATCGTAACAATTTTCTTTCAACGCTTATTTAAAATGTTACAATAACTTATAAAGTGTTACTTAAAGCTTTTAAATGTGTTACATAAACCTTGAAAGGTGTTACCTAAATCTTGAAAAGTGTTGTGTTAGATCTAATGCAAAAATATCGGAGGTAATACTTGTAAAAGTGTTGCAATAGGTTCAACTTATTATTATTAGCACCTATTGCAACACTTTTACAAGTATTACCTTAGGTGATGTTGCATTAGATCTAACGCAACACTTTTCAAAATTTAGGTAACACTTTTTTAGATTTTTATAACACTTTTCAAAGATTTAAATAATATTTTATAAGTTATTGTAATATTTTTAATAGTTGTTGTAAGAAAAGTGTTACGATAACTCTTTTTTGTAAAAGTGGTTGATTCAAATCACCCATTTGACGGGTCTAGGTGTATAGGGTTGTGTTTTGACACTGTGTGTCAGTGGCGGATCTACGCCTGGACAAGGTGGGGAAATTGCCATACCTTTTTAAAAAAATATTAATATTCTTTTAAATTTTAGTTAATTAATATATGATTTTTTATTAGTGTCTTAGTTTATTTTTAATTTTAGATAACTTTATCCATATAAATTATAAAAAAAATTAAAATTTTAACACTGTCTTCATAACAAAGTCATCAAATTAAATTGTGACCCACAAAAAAATTTCAAAATTTTAACACTATCTTCATAAACAGAGTCATTAAATTAAATTGTGATCCACCAAAAAAACTTTTCTGGCTCCGCTCGTACTGTGTGTTGAACTTTAATTGTTTGGAACCTGCAGGTGCAGCAGGTACCAAATCGCCAGTGGAAGAATTCATTATGAGACTGATTTCTTTGAGTAAAGCAGAGGGTTTGGGCTCGAGGGGAGGCTGTTGGAAACTGATTGGCTTCAGGCAATTTTTTTTTATCGGAACCTAATTCAGATTTTAATTAAAAATAATTTTTTAACCGCCTTCAATAGTTGGAAAGGCTGTTGGAAATCAATCGATTTTCGACAGTTTTTTATCGATCGATACCTAATTCAGATCTTAATTAAAGACAATTTTTCAACCACCTTTAATTGTGAACGATTAAAGACAGAATAAAAGAAAACACTGGATATGTTAAAATAGATTTCAATGACCCTTGTTTCCACTGGTGTAAAAGTAATTTTTTTTAAAAAAAACAATGTTGTACAACATTTGACGATGGACGGCAGATTCAAAGAAGAACCCTGCTGCCATCTCTCATCGCGATAAATTGCCTTCAATGAACAATTTATCCTCTAATTATTGGGAATACTGCTCAAAGTCCAAATATAATGAGAATTGAGTAAGAGGTCTTTATTCTAGATGGACTAGGAGAATTAAGTCCAATGGAATTAGATCTAGGATTATGGTAGGATTTTAGTATAAATATCTCATATTTATGCTCTAGCCACAATGTATGAGTGATAAAAAGTGTTATTGATTTGAGAATAGAATTGAGTGTTCAGAGACATTGTGTGTTGAGAGATAGAACATACATTGTAAACTTTTTCTATTTTCTAGAGGATCAGAATCGTTTGATAACCATGATTTTTAATTCCACGTAAAATTCATGTGTTTGTTCTTTTGATTATTGATTGTGTCTTGTTTTGGGAGTAAATAAGGGATTTTTAATATTTGACAAGGTAAATGTCGAGGTTAAAATCAACACTAGTATTGCTATATTTAAGACTTACGATCATATACAAGTCTTGAAAATCCGGTGATACTGCTTCCACTTCTGAAGATTGAGGGTTTTGTAGCAAGAAGGTGTAGTGGAGAAAATCCGTCCTGGTTGAAGGTGTCAACAAGTTCGGGATATATATGAGTTATGATGATGGCCAAGTCTGTCAAAAGCAACAATCCTTACTTGAAATAGCCATTTAAACCGCAAGCATTTTTTCTACCATTTTCAATAAATATGATTGAGGGTTAATACATACTTCTTCATGTCTCACGAGTAGTGTTTTCGGATTAAATATAAAGAAATGCTGATGTGACAGAACACTTGTGAAAAAGTATGGATATTTGGGAAAGCAGTGGGTCAAATTTTAAAGTTGTTAAAGTAAAAGAGAACATTATAGGAATATAACAATATAATCTTTGTCATTTTAGGTAACTTTCGAAATATATTATTCATTGTAGGATAGACTGAAATAGAAAGTATGCCAAAACTCGGGGATGAAGGCAGAGGCGGAGCTACGCCTGGACAAGGTGGGGCAATTGCCACACCTTTTTTAAAAAATAATTATTTTTTAAAAAAATAAATAATTAATATATGATTTTTGATTAGTGTCTTAGCTTATTTTTAATTTAGATCATTTTATCCTTCTAAATTTAAAATTTTCTCAAAATTTTACCACTATTTTCATAAATAGAGTCATCAAATTAAATTATGACCCGTCAAAATTTTTTTCTGACTCCACCCCTGGACTAAGGGAGTAATTATGCGGTAACGATGCATTTAAAGTTGAGAAAGTTTTAGAAAAGGTGGCATATCCATAAGATTATGGATAGGCCCCTAACATTTTACCTTAAAAGTTATAATTTTCAAAAAAAATAAATATATATTATATTATATAAGTTAAAACAAGTAGTAATGTGCATTTGAATATAAAAATATAACACTTAAATACATTTTAAAATTTAATACTCCCTTCGTCCCAGTTTAAACTGCACAAAATCTTTTTCACGACCTTCAAGGTACATGTTTGACCGTTAATATGTTTAACTACGTGTAATATCAGCAAATAAAATGTTGATATTCAGAAACTACTTATTACAACTAATCCAACAATATCACATACGATAGTATTAATGTTTATATATCTATTCAGATATGTGGTCAAATTTTAAGATTGTTGACTGTCAAATAGTAAGTGTGCATCTTAAGATGAGATAGATGGAGTATGTAATTTAACAAATGCAATGTATATATAAGTGAAAAAATACAGTAGATTGTTCGTAACTTAAAAATATTCCACTTGTCAGGAGATCTACTCTATAAAATTGATATTCAAAAACTAAATAGTGCGATAATATTATTACTGATGTCTATTTAAGTTTAAATGTATGATCAAAGTGTGATGCTCTCTCTGTCCTACTTCAAATTCCACATAATTTTTTTACAGTCAAACTTTTTAAATTTGACCATATATTTGAATAGGTATACGAGCGATAATTCTATCGTATGAGATGTCGTTAGATTCATCGTAACATGAAGTTTTTATATATCAACTTTTTGTTTGTTATTATTATATACTCCCTCCGTCTCATCGATAATGGCATGTTTGTTTTTTCACGGTATTCAATGAGTATGTTTGACCGTCAATATATCTATATATATAAATTCCGCATAAAACATTGATATTTAGAAAATATATGTTAAGATGAATCCAATAATATCTCACATGATATGTTTATTTTATATATATTAATTTATATTTTTTGTCAAAGTTTATCAAATTTGACTTTGAAAAAGTAAATATGTCATTACTGGTGAGACGGAAAAAGAACGGATAGTGATATAAAGGAAATGGATGAGAATTAAAATTTACCTAGATAACCTCCGGCGATGGCAGAGTGAAGAATGGTGTTACCATCTTTTCTCCGGCCCAAGGAGTAGTGGGGCCGTTCTCCTAGTACCTTCGCACACACAGAATACAGGTAAAGGAAAGCATCTTTCATACCATGAAAAACCGCAAGGAAGACAGGAGTCTCGCCGTCGCGATTCCGGCGAAAGCTCAGAAGGCCCGGATCCACCTCAGCAATGCACCTGCACATCGGAGCGCTTCCCATCGCCGCCGCCAAATGAAGCGGCGTATTGCCCCGCTCGTTCGCCGCCGTCAGAGCCTTTCTGGCTTGCGCTTCATCATGTTTCATTATCTCAACAAGCTGCACCACTGTTTCTTCTCGCCCATCCGTCGCCGCCATGTGCAGCGCCGTCTCGCCGGAGATGGTGATTCTGGCGGCATGGAGATCGGGATTTCTCAGATATATCTCGACGACTTTTTCCCAGTTTCCTGTCACTACTGCTTCCGCCAAAGGAGAGCTATTAGAATCCACAATCCTCCTCCTCATAATTAATAGCTAACTGCTTTAAAACACTTGGGCAGAGTGCGTGAGAGAGCGAAGTTATATTGTGAGCAGAAATACAAGTTGCAGTAGCAGTGTGTGTGAGAGAGCGGAGTTATATTGTGAGCAGAGATACAGGTTGCGCTTGCGGTTGCAGTTGCAGTTGGAGTTGGTTTTTCAGAAAAATGTTCTTAAAAATTAAAGAGCATGTATTTTGAAAGACGATTTTTCTATAAATTATGTAAATACCAATGTTTAAACTGCAAATTAGAACGTGAATTGGGCATGGTTTAGTGGTAATCCACCATTACTATAACTAAGAGGTCCAAGGTTCAAAACACACCCCCATCAAGAATTGCGAATATTATTAAGAGAAAAGTGCAGATATAACCCTACATAATTGACGAAAGTGCAGATATAATCTTCATGTTTTCGAAAGTGCAAATATAACCC
>JAULKM010092829.1:0-11174 GCA_032355605.1 Rubia tinctorum
AAGGGGGCTTATCCGGGTTATCCGGGAGACCTGTTGGTTGACCCGACAACGGGTGCAAGCTATAATGCACAGGGTACAAACGGTCGGAAATATCTGCTTCCGGCTCTTTATGATCCTTCCAACGCTTCTTGTTCCACTCTAGTATAGAACTATTGATCCAGAAGAAAAAAAAGAGTAGCATTATATATAGAGAAGAAGAAGAAGATTAGGAATATTGTACTGTAACTCAATATATTCGTTCATTTTTTCCGGTTTATCTTCATTGGCAAATTTCTTCTGCTTACAATTTGTTAATTACTCTGCTTTGTTAATTTTTCATCATTGGCATCTATACTGGCCTTGAACTCATTGGCCTAATATTAGGGTAGCCATCTTAAACTGACAAGTGCAGTGAAAATTCACAGCGAAAGTATATGCTAATTGCTACCTCAATTTCATTGGGTTTGGCACAATGAACTTGGTGTATTTAGGTGAACTAAGGAGGTGTATTAAGGTGAATGAAAATAGGTGATGAAAATGAGGTTGGAAAGGAAAAAAATAGAATGAGAGGCGGAATTGAAAAAGTAAAGTGTTAAATCTATAGAAACAATTGAAAAGGGAAAATATGTCTTATCCAACGAAACATAGTGGATAATAGTACTAATGTGACATTAATGAAAAAATAAATATATCCATTGTTAGTTGCACCTTATAAAAAATGATTAGTCATTTAGTAATTTGTTGAATTCCACATCATTTACTATATATTCACTATGAATTTTCACTATTCCCATAATCATTAAATCCGCTTCCAATTGGATTTATCCCAGCACTAATCACGCCATATCCTATCCCAAGAAAAACATGAATAAATAACCATTCTAAAATTGTGGATAGTGGATTATATTCAATTCTTATATCGTACCTCTAGTATAGCATGTATGTGCATTATATGTATATTGAATGTGTATTTTAATTCTATTATTTGTGCATTATATGTATATTGAATGTGTATTTTAATTCTATTATTTGTGCATTATAATATTTACACATCGTCAAAATCAAATCATAATAATGCACAAGAACACATAGAAGAATGCACACTCATATAATATTGAATGCACAAAATATCTCTGGAAATACGATACTCATGGTACCCAATGATACCTTATAATTTACCATATGCACACTAGTACTCCAAGGATACTGTATTTCAATGATACCATATACAAATTGTATTTGATGTGAATTCGGATAAAACTTGTTTAATCAAACGTCTAGCTGCGTGTTATTCATATTGCTGACTTGGCAAATTAAAATACACACATATACACACTTCCTCCGTTCTAAGATTAATGTCACAATTATTTTTTCACGGTATTCAATGATCATATTTGACCGTTAATATCTCTAGCTACATATATATTTTCGTAAAAAAATTCATATTTAGAATATAGATATTAAGATAAATCTAACGAAATTAATTTCACATGATATTTTTATTTTGTATATATTCATTTTTGTTTAGGGTCAGTTTTTCAAATTTAACTTGGAAAAACATTGTGCCATTTAATCATATATGATAGACTTTGTATATTTCAAACCAGTCAGAAAACATTTTTCAGATTGCACTCCCGACCCTTTACACTTTCTCTTTATAATTTCTACCATTACAATTCTTTCATTCTAAACAAAATTTCCTACCTATTAGATCTTTTTTCTTTAGTAGCCTTCATTTTTTTCATTTATGCCCTGTAATTCCCCTAATTTTGGTTTCCATTTCCTCCTGTCACATGTTAATTCACCATTTCTTCCTCTATTCCACTTCATTTCGAACAAAGCTAAAGTTTCAGATTTCAACTCCTAATTAGTAAACACTCTTCTATTTCTTTCTTGCCATAAACTGTACAACCCAACCACCATCACATGCAGCTTCTTTACTCTCTTCTTCCTGATTAACATTAACAGTTTCATTTTCAAATCCCTCAAACTACTGTATTTAAGCCCCTTCATTTCTTCAAACAACCCCTTCACATACATGCAATGAACAAACATGTGTTCTGTTGTTTCTTGTTCCAGACCACACATTTTGCATTCATTCATTCACTCACCGCAAATTGTTAAAACTTTGCAGCCTATCTGTTGTTACCAACTTACCATTTAAAACAACATAAAAAACTTATACTAAGGGAGAACATGTTTGTGCCATATTCTTATATTTGGTCAATTCGCCTCCCATCATCTCATCACAAACTGTTGTCACTCTCAACTTTCCACTTTTCCTCACACAACTTTTAATCTTTGAGTAGTGGTTGTTTTCAAGCTCATTAGTAACTTCCAAGACCAACTTTGAATGATTGAATGCTTGTAGTCCCTTACCTCCATTCCCCTTAGGTAATATTCCTGAACCCATTTTGTTAAAATCAATCAAATATGCGATTAGATATGGACAGAGTTTGATGACTAAACTAGAGTTATATTAGCACTAGTGCTCATCGATGTTATCATCCTCACCGACTACGATACTATGTTCTATCTGCTCTGCCAATTCAGGCTATCCAGTAGCCACTTCGACGCATCCTGCTCTGCCCATCTTGTCATCGACCAGCTCACCTAGTTCGCCGACTAGCCCACTCGATTTGCTTGCCATCTCACCGTCCACTTTGCCGCCCACTTCCCCGGTCGCGACTGCTCCTATGGTCTCTTCACCTCGGTCTCACACTCATTGGATGACTACTAGATTGGATACTGGGGATATTGAGCGTTGAGAATATTCTGATATTGTTGCTCACGGTCTTGCTGTTACCTTACTTGCTTAGTTTGAACCTACGGATTATCGCATTGTTATTCATGATCTATCTCGAGTTTCTGCTATGGATGATGAGATAACAGCTCTTCGTGGACAGTGCACCTGGGATTTGGTGCTACGTCCATCGGATGCCATTATTTTTTTCTCCAAATGGGTTTATTGACTGAAGTATCATTCAGTTGGCACTATTGAGTGTCGTAAGTCTAGGCTTGCTGAGCAGGGTTTTTTTTGCAGATTCTGGGATTGGACTTTGATCACACTTTCAGGCCGGTGGTCAACGCCTCCACGGTTTGTACTGTTCTCGCTATTGCTAAGATGCACTTCTGGCCTCTTGATCACCTGGATGTCAAGAACTCCTTCCTCAACGGCGTTCTCGATACTCCAGTCTATATGGCACAACCAGTTGGTTACAAGGCACCGCTTCATCCAGATTATGTTTAGCACTTACGTAAAGCCATTTATAATCTTAAGCAAACTCCGCTGGTCTGGTTTCACCAATTCAGCACCTATTTGATCGAACTTGGGTTTCTATCCAGTTCAGCTGACACATCCCTTTTTATTCTGTCTCGGGGCTCGTCATTACTATACCCGTTAGTTTATGTTGACGACATTATCCTTAAAGGTAATGACCCGAATCTTCTACGATAATTCATTAATCAGACACGTCGAGAGTTTGCCATCAAGGATTTGGGCACTCTTCACTACTTTCTTGGTTTGGAAGTTACACCCTCTACCTCGGGTTTACTTCTCGGCTAACAAAGTATGCCAATGATATTCTTACTCATGCCAGGATGTCTAATGTTGTCCCAGTCTCTACTCCTTTTGTGCTAGGCTTGCAGCTCCACAACTCCACCAGCTCTCCGTTTTGGAATCTTGCTCTTTACGGCTCTCTTGTTGGGGCTTTCCAGTACCTGGTGTGTTGTGCGGAATACCGAGAAAGAACAAGCAAAGAAAATAAAGCGAAAGACAAAACATCAGAGTTTACGTGGTTCACCAATTGTCTACATCCACGGCCGACCAAGATCGGATTCCACTAGAGAGAAAAGGCCAGAATTACAGATTTCCTACTCTCTACCAATCCTATCTCTTAGGGTTAAAATAAAAGGATGAGACACTATATATAGCCTCTCCACCTTAAACCCTAACGGCTTTAGGCCCAAAAACATTTTGGCCCAAACCAAAACAGAAGACAAAATACCAATAACAGCCCAAACAGAGAACATGCTAATACGTATTCAAGGCATACTAACAGTGGGCAACATAGGTACTGAGCAACTGAGCTCTGATCATATGGATAACGGCTGGACGTATCAAACAAGATCATATCATAGAGATTCCATTCTTTATAAAAAATTATCTCTGAATAAGCTCAGAAAGGCATATGCACTCATTATGCAAAATCTTTACTTTGAAATGGTAACCATTCTGCATACAGAAAAGAACCCCGAAATTTCAGCATACATAACCATTCTGCATACCGTTAAGCATCACAGAACAGTACCCTAAACTTGCAGCATCAGATATCTACAGAGAATAAGCATCGCAGACCGTTAAGCATGAAAGTACGTGTATTGAGAACTTTAAGCATCATTGATACAATGTAAAACCCACACATAATTGTGGTTGTGTGTATTCATATATATACTAATTACAAAGGGTATACAAGATGTAATCCGATATGGAAAAGGATATATACAAAACCAATCAGAAAGGGCATTCCATTCTTTACCTGATTCTAATTCATTTAATATTCTATTACCCCCCCCTCAAGCGAACCGTGGGACTTGTTGCGATGCAAAGATTGGACCGTAAGAACTCAAACCGAGGATGACGTAAACCCTTTGTGAAGATGTCAGCAAGCTGGTGATCAATAGGAACATAAGCAACCTTGAGCTTGCCAGAAGACACCATCTCATGTACAAAATGATAATCAATATCAATGTGCTTGGCTCTCTTATGCGAAACTGAATTTTGAGCAAGAAAGAAAGCACTATTATTATCACACAGCAAAATAGGCTGGGCCCTAGCAGTCACGTGCAAATCCCGTAATAAATTCATCAACCAAGCTAATTCCGCAGCAGTGTTAGCCATAGCCCGATATTCTGATTTTGAACTAGAATGAGAGACTGTAAGTTGATTCTTAGCCCTCCATGAAACCAGATTGCCACCAAGAAAAATGGCATAACCATAAGTAGACCTACGAGTCTCAATACAACAAGCCCAATCAACATCAGAATAACCCAAAACCGGCAAAGCGGAAGAATTCTTGAGAAACTGAAATCCATAATGCATATTACCACGGAAATAATACAGAATTCGAGTAATAGCCAGGTAATGGTCATCAGTAGGAGACTGCATATACTGACTGATCGTGTTCACAACATAAGAAATGCCGGGATGCATAATGGACAAATACTGTAGTGCACCAACCAAAGAGCAATGAAAGGTGGGATTTCCAAATGGCTTACCAGAGGTGCTTCAAAGTTACAAAAATGCTACAAATAGGATAGAAACAGGTGACAAATCCTACATTCCGGCGCGCAATAAAATGTTCGTGGCATATCTGGCATGTCCAAGGAATAAGCCATCGGAAGTACGAACAACCTTCAATCCCAAGAAATACTGTAAAGTGCCAAGATTGGTAATCTTGAATTCCTGATTAACCCAATCGATAAACTTCTGAATGAGATGACTAATCGTTCCCAGTGAAAATAATGTAATCAACATAAACCAGCAAATAAAGTAGAGAGACACCTTGTGAAAACACAAATAAGGAGGTATCTGCAGAACTGCATACAAAACTCAGGCCAACCAAAAAAGAACTAAAACGTTGAAACCAAGCACGGGGAGCTTGTTTCAAACCATAAATGACCTTGCACAAACAACAAACATAATCAGGATGTATAGGGTCTTTGTAACCAGCAGGTTGCTCCATGTAAATCGGGGAATCAAGAACACCATTTATAAATGCATTCTTGACATCAAGCTGTCGTAAAGGCCAATTACGAGTGACGGCAAGGGACAAAATAGTACGGACAGTAGATGCTTTCACCACCGGACTAAATGGATGATCATAATCAAAACAAGGTAATTGTGAAAAACCTTGAGCAACTAACATGGACTTGTGCCGATCGAGTGTACTGTCATACTTGTACTTTAAACGATACACCTATTTAGAGCCAACAAAATTAACATTAGGAGGACGTGGAACCAACTCCCATGTACATTGAGTGCGAAAAGCAGTCATCTCTGAGTCCATAGCAGCAACCCAGTCTGGATCCTTGACCACAGAACGATGACTACGAGGCTCATTCTTCGCAAATAAAGCACTCCGTTTACTAGAAATATCATAATCAGAAAAATACTTATACCGTAAAGAACCAGTGCAAGAACGAGTGGCCATCAGATGTTTGGAAGAGGAGAACGAAACCGGGAATGGCTCAAAACTCAAGGGGGCGGGCACGAAACCCGAGGCAGACTCGGCACCCGAGATCGACGATGATGGCAACCATACGATAGAGGCTGAACTCGTCAGAGTTACTGGCGTTGCCATTGGCATTGGCAGCAGGGTGGCATGCGCTTGTGGACGATGCGCGAGTGGTGATGTTGGCACGTGAGTGACTGGAGCGTAGATCGGTGGTGGTTGCGTCGGCTGTGTTGGCGGTGTCGGCTTCTGTCGATCAGCTGATGGTCACCTAGTGGCAAACAAACACAATTTTCTGAACAACATGACCTCCTGGTGAAATCTAAAATTTTAAATCCTTCAAAATAATGGTTGATTCCGGAGAGAAATATGGCTCAAACACCTCCAATAGAACTGACGAAGGCTCTAAAAAAGCTAAAACATCCTGCAATGATGAATTTGTAACTAGACTAGTACGAGAAGCAGGGAAAAATAACTCATCAAACCGAGCATGGGGCGTGATGTACTCCTTTTCTGTAAGAGGATCAAAACATTGATAACCATTGTACTGTGAATTGTAACTCAAAAATATACAAGACATACTCCTAGGGGCCAGTTTGTGCGCAACATATGGCCTTAAGTAGGAGAAAAATTGACAAGCAAATGGATGAAAATTTGATTAGTCAGGCGTAGTACCAAAAATAATGGAGAGATGACACTAGCCAGATAAAATCGGGGTAGGCAGTCTGTTAATAGTGTATACTACAGTCAAAAAGGCATCATACCAAAATGAATGATGAAGGCCAGAATGATAGAGCATCGATAAACTTGTCTCAGTAATGTGACGATGCTTCCTCTCTGCATGACCATTTTGCCCAGGAGTGTAAGGACATGAAAGCTGACGATGAATGACCATAGATGCAAAATGATGTCGCATGTGATGATTCATAAACTCAGTACCACCATCACTCTGAAAAACTTTAATTGTGGTAGAAAACTTATTCTCAACAAATGCCTCAAATTGCATATAAGCCTCTATAAAATCAGACTTGCGATGTAGAGGATATAGCCAAGTAAACCAAGAGTGATCATCAATAAAAATGACAGAGGTAAAAGTACCCGGCACGAGAGACAACATGTGAGGGTCCCTAGAGGTCACAATGAACTAAATCAAGTATGTGTGGTGCGCATTTTAAATTATCATTAAAATAAAGACGCTTTCCTTAGGCATCTCACAAGAAGTACATAAATGAGGCTTATGCAGAAAACTAGTAACTGACAAACTGCTAGCTTTATTTAAAGATGAAATAACAGAAAAAGGAACATGTCCTAAATTACTATGCAATAGCTCAAATGAGGCCTTGGCTTTATTTGAATTAACAAATGAAACTAAAGCAGTAACACCATTATCTAAAACGTAGAGACCTCCCTCACTGTGTCTTAGGCCAACGAGCTCCTTGGTAACCTTGTTCTAAATAGTGAAAGAATTGTCATAAAAACAAACAACATTTAGATCCCTTGTTAACTTGACAATAAACAATAAATTCTTGGTGATACTTGAAACAACCAAAACATCAGATAAAGTGAAGGAATTAGAAATTCGAGAATTGCCAACATGAGAAATATGCAAATGAGAACCATTGCTAAAATAAACACGACAATTACCGTTATAAGGAGCGACGCTATCCAGGTTGGAGGCAGAAACAGTTATGTGATTGATAGCACCAGAGCCCATGTGCCAATCAGGAGTGGCATTCTGTTGCTAATAATAATGTGGTTGAGTAGTGTCCGTGGAATTGACCTCTTCGAGAGCAACAAGTGACAACTTGTAACAAAATTCAGCAAGATGACCGGGCACCACTGGCAGGCATAAGTGGGCCGACCGCCCTTTGGAGAAGCGCAGCAGCCGGCCGGCGATGGGGCACGACCGCTGCCTCTCCCACGGCAGCCCCTTCATCGCCCAAAATTGCGGCCTCATCTGCCGCGGTAGCCTATCTGGACCCCTATTGAGAAGCAGTAAAAGCAGAAGGTACCGGTCCATAGTTAGACGAGGGAGTTTTGAGTGAAAATATAAAGCCTAGACATCAGCAACAATAGTGTATAAAGGAGGTAATGATTTTTCACCATTTGAGTAGATAAAAACTGGGACAATTTATTATTCAAGTCACGACAAAAAAAACAACAGCAATATCCTCATCATTAAGAGGATGACCAAGAACATTTAATTCATCAAGAATGTCCTTAAAATGGGCATAATATTCTTGAATAGATTGATCATATTGACGAACTCCATATAAACGATCACAGAGATAAATGCAATGAGCACGAGAATTATTTTGATATTTAGTGGCTAAAGCATCTCATACCTGAGCAGCAGTAATCATACCATCAACTGTTGACATTGCAGAAGGTGTCAGGGATGAAAAAAAGTGACTTGAACTAGCTGATCAGTCTGAATCCAAACATCATGAGCTTCAGCATCCTCAGAAGCCTTGTCATCTGGTTCCTCGGAAGTCGAGCTCACAGGTTCAGTAGGGCACTTAAACGAACCATCTACTAACTAATCAATTTGACAGTTCTTAAAACAGATGTAACCTGAGTACGCCAGTGAGAGCAGCTGGGACCATCAAGGTTGATGGTGATGCAGTTGATCATCGAAGGAAGCTTAACGGTCGTCATCAAGAACAAGCAGGAACATATCCAAACATAAAAGAAAAATCAAATCACATCAAACACACAGCAAACTTGTGAATGACAGTGGAAGACCGATCTAACATTTGGGCGTGGAATGCGGAGCGGCATGGAAGCAGCGGTGAACGAGCGATTGATGGTGGTAGGTGAAGACCGGATCAGGGGCGCTTGGGGGCGCGTGGCATTGGCAGCTAGTGGTTCTGATTCATGATCGTCGGTGGCTAGGGTTTAGCGGTGGGGATCGTTTGAGAGCGGCGGGTGGGCGGCGGCCGGTAATCAGAAAAAAAAAACAGGAAGAAAAAAGGAATTTTTGGGAAAAGCCAGAGAATTTTAATGAGACCTGACTGATACCATGATAGAATGTAAAACCCACAAATAATTGTGGCTGTGTGTATTCATATATATAGTTAGTACAAATGGTAATATAATGTAGATACAGATAAGGAAAATGATATATACAAAACCAATTAGAAAGGGTATATATTTGTTAACCCGATTCTAATTCATTTAATATTATATTATTATACATTAATAATTTTATTATTACCTTAACACACTTTTAAAGAGAAAAATTAAAAGACTAAAAGAGACGAGATATCAACATACTAAATCCTGCTGTTACTTTAAGGTTGTACATGATTTTATGGATTTAGTGAGTTCTACACGTCTACTCATAAATATATGAGTATGTTAAAATCAATACTCCATATATTCTAAAAAAACCTGCATAGGGGAAAAGTCTTTCTTTTAATTTCATTGACTTGAAAAGTCTAAAATGCCCATGTTTCCTTTCTTGAGCAATGTTGTCTTCTTCTTCATTTCCCAGATTGTCTTCTTCAAACCCAGACCTGCAATCCCGCAACTCCACAACTCCGCTCCTCCATCATTGAGCACCACCTCAGCCTTGTTCATCTCCGGCACCTCGTCCTCCTCCATCTCTGGCGCCAACGCTACTCCGCCCATCTCTACCGCCTCGCCCTCTTCCATCTCCGGCACCAACGCAACTCCGCTCATCTCTACCGCCTCGCCCTCCTCCATCTCTGGTACCACCGCTCTCTGACTTCACCCACCTCCGCCCATCTCTAGCCATCTCCATCCATCTCGACCTCAAGCACCACCGTCCAACTCCGTCCCCTAGCACCATCGTCCATCTCCGCCCTCTAGCACCACCACCACCTTCTTCCGCCACCACATCCCTCTAACACCATAGCAATTCAAAGTTCTTTTAAGAAATATTGACACGCTGGATTATAAAAAAAAGGAAGGAGAAGAGACTCGGGGGAGGGGAGAGAGGAAAAGTTTAGAAGAAAGAAAGAGAAGAAAATGGGACATGGGGGAGGGAAGAGAAAGGGTGTGAGAAGAGATAGGGTTTGGGTGGGTGGGCAGTTGGTGGGTGAGTTTTTGTAAAATTTATATGTTGAAGGGTAAATATGTCTTTTGAAAGGTTAAAATTTTCTTAAAATGGAAAGTGTGGAAATTTGTCTGATACAACCAAACAAGGAAAGTGTGCAGATTCCCCTGAGACGGAGGGAGTAACATATTATAATATCAATATGTTATTTTAGACAGCTTGAGTTTAGATTAGTTAAAATGACTTCAATATTTTCGATTGATAGCACCAAACAAATAATTTCTATTATATAGTGATTGGGATAATAAATAAATTATATGTATACATATTTCAATGAAGAGTACTCCATCATTGTATAAAAAAATTGAACACTCCCTCATGGTAAGTTGTGAACTCACCCTTCTCGCTGATCTTGTCCCGGAAGTCCTGAACTTTTTCAACATTCGCTCCCTTCACCACAAGATCAATTCCTTCGCTGTTGAAATTAGGGGTGGACAAAAAAACTGAAAACCGAACCAAAAATCGAATAATCCGAATTTGAATAACCTGAACCAAATTTAATATTCAAATATTCAAATATTTGAACCGATTAAACCGAATTATGAATATAGGTTATGGTTTGGTTTTTGGTTTCTAAACATAAACCGAAAACCAACCCGAAAACCGAATTACAATTAAAAAAATATATTAAATAATATAATCCTAAAACTTAAATATAAAATCTATAAATAGAAAGCCAAATTTATGGTGATTGTGGGTTCTATTGCATTTTTTGGAGTTGTTGCTCGTTCTTTTTGCACGAAAACTGGTTTGCTCATTCATCTACAATAAAACTTTGACAGAGTTTTGTCTTTTCCCACTTTCTTATTGTGCTGAAATGACCTGAAGAACAGAATAAAAGCCAATTTACCTTTATTCTCACTAAACAGATTTGGATGATT
>JAULKM010092840.1:0-11174 GCA_032355605.1 Rubia tinctorum
GCCATACACAACTCCAACTAACTAGCACAGTCAAAAACACACAAAAACTTATTCATACAGATACAAAAATGTGCACATTTGAAAAAGTTTCATTCTTGATATCACAGCACAACACCAAACTCCTACACATTTGAGCAACAAATTCACACTTGGCACAATCAAATCAGCCATTTACAAGTCCAAGAAACTAGCATTAGTCTAAAATTGAGGAAATCCCCAAAGAAGAAAAGGTCCATACATCCGAGAAAAAGTTTCAGTAGCAAAGCACAATCAACCACAACATTCAGCTCAAAATTCACCAAAAGCCTACACATTTGGGCAACAAATTCACACCCGGGACAATCAAATCAGCTATTTACAAGTCCAAGAAACTAGCATCGCTCAAAAAATGAGGAAAAGTTTCAGTCTTGACATCAAAGCAGTCAACCACAACACGCAGCTGAAAATTCACCAAACCCCTACACATTTGAGCAACAAATTCACACTTGCCACAATCAAATCAGCCATTTACTCATAATGAGGAAATCCCAGAAGCAGAAAAAGTCCATACATTTGAGAAAAGAGTTTAACCTGCCCAAACTTTTCAGAAATAGTATCAAGTCCATCGCCAGTTTTGAGATCAACACGAAATGGGATTGCCTGAGGAACGGCCTGGAGCAGTGGCACAGGAGGAGGCACAGAGTAATAGGTAAATGCTAATGCACAAGGACATGACTCATGATTCTCACTGAAACCTTGTAGCAGATGTTGCCCCAAGTACCCTGTGCCTCCAATCACCAGTACTTTGTTCTTCATATTTTAATCTGGGCTCTCACTTTCTTTCTCAGTCTTCCCCACAATTTGATTGAAAGAAGGGATCCCAGATGAAAAGTGCAAAGCTTCCTTAGAAGCAAAGTGTAAAAAAAAAAAAAGATGGGTCATGTTTAGGAGAGTATAAAAGTACAAGGGCATGAGTGCAAATCACTGGCCCGTCAGTATATATACATACTCCTTGATAGTAAAACCCTAGCAACTATTTCACCATAAACGCAGATCCCGCAGATCTACTTCACCAGTTCCATTCCAAGACTTTTCTATTTCACCAGTATATGCCGCAGATCTATTTCACCATAATTTCACCCCGAAATTTTCGATCTTTACTCAACACCTGCCATACCTGCAGAAACAGTAAGCTCTCGTCACTGTTTTTCATTTGTTTTGAGCGAGTAATTCTGATCTTTTCTTTAGTATTTAGTATTTGCTAGTTGATCCGGTAAAAGCGAAACTATTCTATAAGGGATCTGTGTCACTGATGATCTGAAAGCTCCCCTGGTCAGTTTCTATATGCTGTCTTAAACATGGAACCTGTTTTTTTGGCAGGATAAAATTTGCTATTCTCCGATGCTTGAGCTGCTCGTAAACGTTTGGGGTTACCATAACATCCATTATGGTTACATCCATTATCACCCGCCGCGGAGAAAGTTTGAAGAACGTGAATTTGCTGGGACGCTTGGATTTGATATGACAAAAATACAGGTAACTGTATTATCTGGCGGTTTACATTGTGCTTGATAAGCCATTTTTGCTTTGATTTTTGTTATGTTATGTTATGTGTGGATGGTTGGTTGATCATTGATAATTTTCGTGCTAATAGCAGAAATCCTTGGCTAATTTCTGTGCATTAATGAGGTTTTTTGTCAGCCAAATCTGTTTTCAGTTGTTAGTTGAATCTCCTAGTCAAATGATTATCTTTGTCTTATTTTAGGAGCATTTCTGCTATCTTAAAAAATAGGACCATCTGATTGTAATTGAGCATGTAAAAGTAGAAACCGCACGGGTTTAGAAATTCAGAGTTGTTGATACGGAAATTGGACATTAACTGCTCATTTCTAATTATAAACTAAGAAGGTTTTTTTTTAGCTTGTGAGAGTTTGTTGAGAATACTGCCTTTTATAGGCTTTATGTCATAAATAACTTGAATAAATTAGAAAACAGCTTGAATTTGAGAACAAATAAAGTAAACTTTAATCGAATGCTTCAGACTAGTACGTGCTTCTTACCACTTCTCTGTCATTCATTGGTCACATGGAAACCAAAATTAGATACATTAAAGTAACTTTCTTGCGAGAAAAAGAGTATGAGTATCTTTTCTGCCTAAAGTGACTTCGGTCCTCCAGATTGAACTACAGGTTTATCGGAAGGATTTTGATGTCAAAACATACTCCTTCCTTCCGTCCTTGACATAATCAAATTTTTTAGTGAGTACATCAATGTTTAACCCCCGTTTCGTTGGATCTGACACCATAACCTCATGTGCGTCAAATATGAACCGAGTGCATGATGTATGGTTATGGGTTGAATGATTTTCTTGGATAATTTTAAACCTAACGATAGCAACTAAAATATAACCCTAAATACTAGTTACATATTTAATTTTAAGCCGTTGATCTTAATCCAATGCTAGTACTCTCTTCGTTTCATTACATGTGCCACATTTTCCTTTGAAGGCAAGATTATTTCAATTTAATTCGCTCATTCTATTTTTTTCCTTTCTAAATTTAATTTCTCATACTCATTTCATTCATCTGAATCCAAGAAATTAATGATGCCACATCCAAGTATAAAAGATTGAGTGCTTCCAAAAGAAAACTAAGATATTTTCTCCAGAGCAATTCTGTTTAATTCCAGTTTAGCGTTAATTTGGTAAAATTTAACTTAATGTAGTCATACATTGCGATTTTTCAACCCACTCGTTTTGTTTCACTTCAAAACAAATCAAATAGTTTAGATAAGTTTAAGAGAACATAGCCTAAATAGCATAATAAATTAATATAATTTTGATTGTGTATTTAATGTATTATTGAGTTGTATTATTGAGTCTAATGTGTGTTTTTTTAAATATTTTGTAGAAACGTGCTATGCTTATGCCACTATAATAGTGATAGCATATATGCCATTATACTGACATATCTTGGCGGTTGAAAGATCCGAGTACCGCATCTTTTGGTAGGAGCAAAGGTAAAACTAAAGAGAGGGTATGCAATCAATCCCAAAGGCGGGCCTATTTTTCGCTGAGAAATACCTTACTGTGTCCTGTCGTACTTCCAATGATCGACTACCTAAATTGTACTGTCGTACTTCCCATGATCGACTACATAAATGTTCTTAAATCCAGGTTTCTATTTAATCATTAAGAATGCAAACATTAAATCTGTTTCATTACTAAGAATTACTAATATTTTTCCCTCTATTCTTCATAGGTGGAGATTCTGTTATGATTTATCACGATCACCCTGAAAGTGTACTGTGATTAATTGATATCTCTTCATAACATTGCCACGAAATGGGTGATGTAACATCTTCCACGCTGGTAGCAACCCATGATGGAGACACCAAGCTTATTTGGAGTGTCATCCTATCGTGGGTGGACGGTATCAACCTTATTTGGTGTCTCCATCATTTTCCCAACCATATTGTGGAGGAGGCTTCATCGTGGAGAGTCCTCATCTTCCCGAATATATTGTGGAGGAGGATTTAATCGAGGGGCTTCGGGATGACGAACTTACCAGTTTCTACTCATGTGGCTGTTACTCGACGCACATCATGCACCCTACGCCGACCCTCATGTGGAACAGGTGGAAAACTTTGCAGAGGGTGTCAATAGTGTCTTTCCTTGATACAAAAGAAAGACACTAATGACGCCCTCTGCAAAGTTTTCCACTTGTTCCACATGGGGGTTGGCGTATGGTGCGGGATGTGCGTCGAAAACAGCCACATGAGTAGATTATATATATATCAATTTATATTTTTGTTACTCCATTTTAATTATTATTTAGCTAAGTAAAAAATAATAATTTTTTTGCGTGCAACTCTATTTTATTAATATTTGTTCACAAATTCATTACTAGAATTATTCTGAACAATTACAAAATAGGGATGCATTCAAATATTGCTTCCTCTTTTGTTTTTCAAAATTAAATAATTCTAGTTAATTAACACTTTCTATTATTTTGGTTTTATTTCAATATAGCAAATAAGATGTTTGAAACTTAAGATAAAAGAAATAAGAGGACGCACATTCAGCAAAAAGGAAATAAATAAAAGAAAAACAGATGATGCATTCTTTGACTGCGTTTCCATTTTTATTTTATTAACCATAAATTCCAGGCCACACATTAGCACGAAATAAAAATAAATAAATAAATAGAAGATACATTCTCTGAACGCATCTTTTTCATTCCTTTTTTCCTGCCATTATTATCTGATGCCTTAAAAAATAAAAAATAGAGGACGAGTTCTCTTCATTTTTGTTTTATTTTAATAGCCATAACTTTGAGGCCACACATTCAGGAAGGAATAAAAATAAATAGAAGACGCATTCTCTGAATGCGTCCTCCCTATTTGTTTCCAAGTTTGAATTGCACTCTATTTGCATTCGGGTCAGCAATTTTCAACCCAAAAAAAGAAAGAACTCCAAGGCAAGGCCAATCCCTAGCAACAACAAGGTATCTCCTCCGACAACGAGCTGCTGTCAAGCGATGAGAAGACGAGTTTTCGCTTCTTCGACTTTGTCGCCAGTGGAGCAGAATCCACTAAATGGACGCGTCCCATATTTCATAGAATAATGGGTGGGTGGGGTTTAGAAGGAGACGACGGACGGACGGGTTTTTTTAATGTCTTTTATTTTTTTTTCCTTTTCCTTTTTTTAAAATTAGGGGTGTAATGGTCATTCTACCCAGTTCCGGTCAATTTCATGTTGTTAGAGTTAGATTGACACTTTCGTTCAAAATTTAGGGTTATAATTGTATTTTCAAATTTTACATGGTTATATTCAAACTTTCGACCAAAACATAGGACACTTAACTATTTTTTAAATGATATTGTAAAAAGTGCAAGTAGATTGAAAATAAGTATTTTCTATATTAATTGAATTATCTTATATGCAGTGGAGAATTGCCGTGCCTGGGATGCTATCGGGCCCAAAGAGGCGGTGAAAAGCTGGAGCCATCTCCGGCAATCTTATCGTTTACCTGAAAATGCTGCATTTAATATTCCGGAATCTTTCCCGGAAGAGCGTGGCTGCGATTCTTGCCGTTTTAGTAAGCCTAGTAGAGGATGATGTCATGTTAGAAGTGAAGAAAGGGAGAATCACGGCTAGGGAACTTAGGATCATGGCAAAGTATTGGGAAAAACGGTCTTTTCATAGGATTATGGAAATATGGAGTTTAATTATAATTGTAATAATAAAAAGTAAAAAGTCTCTGTTGCAATATTAAAGTTTTATTATGTAACGTGTAGTAGTTATAAATTTTATAACCCGGTTCATACAACCAGGAAATTTTATCTTCATTTCTTTAAATTTACACTTTTAACCTTGGTATTTCCATGACTTATGAAAAGACCGTATTTTAAGAGACGTACTCTAGGATCCTTCATGAAAAAAATTAAATTGCATAAAAAACGGAATGAAATGTGATCCAAGGTTAATTTAGTTTCATCAAACTCCTGAACCGGGAGAATCACGGCTAAAAAGATGGAATGAAATTTGCACTCAATTCAGGTCATCTAAAATTGTTGGTTATTTAACTGGATTTCGAACTATTATTAATATTTTTACTATGTTTCATTTTAGTTAAATTTAATCTATGTTTGGTACCATAGGTTTATGTGTCGTTTTTTCAAGTTGAAATGTGTGGATGAAATTGAATGAAGAGAGTAAAAAGTTTAATGAATGGTTGAGAATGATGTACTTTTTACCATAAATGGAAATGTGATAATTTTAGAAAAATATACGAAAATGGTAAGTGTGCCAAATATAGGAAAACAGAGGAAGGAGTAAACTTCACTAGGAACTAGGACTCTTACAGCAGACAAGAAGTTCAACCCAACTTTTCCATTTCACAGACACAATACTTCGGAAGCAGTCTAATAGGTCGACAGGTTGAACTTTTCCATTTCAAGTGTCGCAGGTTGAGCGCTCTGTTGCATCTGCTCAAGTAGTGAACAAGTGTCGTATTTTTAAGTTGCGCTTTAAATCTTGCTTTATCATTGTATCATTGTATATTATATCATTATATGGTGAACGATCGTAATAGTTAAAAGGTCACATGAGTCATTTTTTTCCTGCATTAATAGAGATATAGTTTATTTAGAATCTGGATTAAAAAAAAATCTTTCGGATTGGTTTTGTATATATCTCGTTCTATATTTGTTTCTACTTTGTATACCCTTTGCACTCACTATATACATGAATTCACACAGTATCAAATCATGTGTGAATTTTACATTCTTATCATAGTATCAGTCATGTTTCTATAAAATTCTTGCATTTTTTTCTTTTTCTAAGACCCCCTCCTTTTTCTTCCATTTTTTTTAAAAATCAAAATTCCCAAAATTCCAATCCCTGCCCGTGACTGTTGTCGGCCGCCACTCCTGCCGTTGTCTTCCATTGACTATCGACGTTCCTCGTCACATCTGATTTCCGCCGTCAGTCTCCGGTCCAGCTCTCCGCCATCCGATCATCGTCCGCCGACAACCTCTAATTGCTCGCTACTACTCCACTGGTCCGCTGCTACTCTGTTGTTCATTTATTTAAGTTAACTTAATATTTAGTTATTTGTCGTATTTTTTTAAAATTGACTAACCGTTAAACAGATGATTTTTATAATTGACGTAAATAATGAAATGAATTTTATTTATTGTAATGAATTTTCTACCATTTTAAAAAACTTTTAAAATGTATCGCACCATATAAATAATTATAATCTAACACTAAAATTTATTAAAACGTGATGTTTCATAATCAATCTAACCGTAGTTCAATCTAACAATAGACTTTGTCGTGAAATTAATGCATAGCGGAAAAATGGGTCTATGGATAAAACATACTAGGCCTTATATTTAGATATATGGGCTTCTTCTGTATAAAGTTTTCGAAATAGCCCATTTCCCTTAGGGTTTTACAGTTTAAGCCTTAGCTATATAAACAGCCCCAGTCTATTCAGATAGCCATCTCTTTTCATCTTCCTCCGCTCGTAGCTGTTTCCATAGGGATTAATTAGGGTTCGTCTTTTCTGATGTTGGTGTCCATTTCTTTTCAAGAAATTCATAGGTATTGGACGAAACTGCAGAAGCATCATGTGATGAACAAAACATTAACTGCAACAAAATGATTCACAAGAAGTGATTAGTCCTTGTTCAAATCTCTGATGATGTTCTTCGTTTCGTCGTCTTTCAGTGTTTTTTTTTCTCTTATGATTTATCAGATTCAAATGGTTCTTTTGCTTGTTTGATTTGGGATATGATGAGGAACAATTTGGTCCGTGTTTCAGATTATAATGTGACTGATACTTATTACCAACCTCTGATCTCTCCTCAATATCTGTCCAGCAGTTATGCATTTTTTTATGACTGTCACAAATTTTTACCAGATCTGTCCTCAATATCTGTCCAATAGTGATTTGTGACATGTGAGAAAGTATCACAAGTTTTACTCTACTTCGCTTTTGAGTGTTATTGGTATCCTCTATCATGATGACTTTTTTTTTCACGGTGTTAAATGATCATGTTTAACTGATAATATCTCTAGCCACGTATATTAATTTTGTATAAAAAATTAATATTTAAAAATCTCAAAGTTTTGGGAAAGACGGTCTTTCCATAAGTTTATGGTAAAACGGAGTTTAATTAGAATAATAAAAATTGAAAGGTCTTTGTTGCAATATTAAAATTTTATTATGCAACGTGTAGTAGTTATAAATTTTATAACTTGGTTCATGCAACCTGAAATTTTGTCTTAATTTAGTCTTTCCATGACTTATGGAAAGATCGGACTCTTTAAAAATATATATTAAAACAAATTATATCAAATGATATATTTATTATATTTATTAATTTATATTTATAATTAAATTTTATCAAATTTGATGTAAATATGTCATTATTGTTGAGACGGAAGGAATATGTCACAATATTTTAAGTGACATGTTGAGTAGATACACTTCCACAAATATCTACTAATTCTAGCAACACCTTTGAGCGTAGAAGCCGATTTTTCGGTAGTGTTTGCTATTGTGTTCTGAGTTGTGTTTTGCAAAATTAATAATGAACAAGGGTCTGAAGTTTTGTCAAATTGCATCTCACTCACACAATACATACGGGTGCGTCACCCTTACTCAATTGAGATATTTCATGATAATAATCCTGAGATAAATACAGGATTGGTTTTTTTAAAGTGACATTTGAAAATTAAATTTTGAAGTGTCAATTTCTTGTCAACTATTAAATAGATTGACTCAAACCTTTAAATCTAAATTAAACCTAAAATTCTAAATGCATTCTGATTTTGTTAAAAAAGTATCATTTGAATCTTATAATATTTTTAAGCGGCGCCTCATCTGTTTAATCCATTAAATTGTACTAAAAGTTTGACTAGGAATTAAATTTAAGTTCACCTGAAATTCCAAAATAATTAACTTAATTGGGCGAAAATTTCTTGAAGTCACTATTGCCACAGATTAAAAAACATGTTACTTATTTATGAACGATAGGCTAAAATGCACACCCTAACTTTATCATAAAATGTGTTGATATAATATTTAGGCCTAAATTCGGTGTTGACTCAATAGTTTGATGGTCCGGACCCAAGATAATAAAAATATCCTTACTTCTAAAGATTGACTTACTTCTAAGGATAGAAATATTCTTACTTCTAATGAGTGGATGAAATTGAATTGAAAGAAAAAAAAGAAAATGAGTGGATGTAAAAATGTTAAAATTGTCGTAACTAGCATGTACCACTATAAAAGAAACATGCTAAATTAGAATGTGTGTCATTGTTAAAGAAACGGAGGGAGGATCACGATTTACCTGAAAGTACGGTTAGATGTGTAAGGTTCACAATTAAGGAGATTCTCGTTATGGTGTTTTCTAGGTTGACAATTGTGTAGTGTCCGAAGCACATACACTTGCATAACCAGTAATGAGTTGTAAACCGTTACATCATATGAATGAGTAAATGCCCACTGTTTTATAAAAAAATAAAAGGATGGAAAACATGCCTGTGATTGAAAATTTCTCTTGATTAAAAAAAATTAAAAGGGGTTAAATGATTATATAACCCTATGTTTATGCTGAAAGTGTCAATATAACTCTGTAAAATCATAAAGTGTCAAACTAACCTTACCTTTATGTGAATTGTGCCAATCTAACAATCCGATCAGATTCCGACATTGACTGGAGGTTTTGGTGTTGACCAAGTTTGAAATGACAAAAGTGCCCTCTACCCTTAAATTGAATATTTTTGTTCTCATTTTACCATTTTCGTCGTCTTCTTCAATTTAACCATGATTTTTGCTCGTCGGCAGCTGAAGTCAACAAACCACCATCAAAATTAAACACACCAACCCGCCAGCGCATTCGCCTCGTCCACTGCGTCCGACCACCACCACCTCACTTCCGGCGGGATGAATCGGAAGCACTGCCGCAGCTACAAGTGAGCCTTGCATTTATCACCAGGGCAACGGAGCTCGTGAATGTTTTCCGAATCAATTTCCCGAGGTAATCTGCGGCGCAACCATGGCAGAAAAAGTGGGGGCATTTTGATAACCATGTCAGTTTTCCGGTGGGCTGTTCTTCAACGCAGACCACGCACGCGGACGTAGATGCCTCTCTGACGTACTCATCATCGTTGTCAAAATGGTCGGGAGGCAGAGGCTCTAAGTCGGAAGAACGACATATATCTTTCTGCTTCAAATCCATGAAACTTTCGTCGGCGCCACCGACTTTCTAGCCATTTTGGTCGGAATATGATAATTGCACGGACAATAGGATTGCTTTATGAAGTTCCCCATTTATATCATCGTCATCATCACCATCGAACTCCGACATCTTTGTGTGTTTACCAGCATTTGGTCTTTGGTCCCAACGGCTAGTTCTTGCACGTTTCAGATAGTGACCGGAGTCAGAATTTTGAAGCTTGTTGCCGTCGTCCATTTGCTTATAAGAGGCCGTCAGATGCTTCTTCTTTCTCATTCATGGTTGAACAAGGAGGGAGAATTGTAAAACCTATTTTTTTTGGGCGGACGGAATGATTGGAAGAAAGTGTTAGGGTTTAGGGTACCAAAAGGAATCAGAAGGAATGACAGTGTTGACGGGTACCAGGAGGAATCAAAGTTGGTGAAAATCCCAATAGGCGACAGAGGAGCTGTCGGAAGCCTGTGTGGAAACAGAGAGCTGCAAGGTGAGGTTTCCTTGTCGGTCTAACAAGTCGTAAAGGGGATCTCCGGCGAGCGAGCCGTGGGGATTGAGAATGACGTCGCGTTGGTAGAACTTGAGAGCTCTGTGAGCCCAGGAGGAAAGACGATTCAGGGGAAAAGGGAGGAAAGAAGAAAAGGGTTTCATTTTTTCCTTTTTTATAAAAAAAATGAAGGGGTAAAATGGTCATTTCAGTTCATTCCGTTCAAAAATTCTGTTGACAATCGGAGTCAACGGTGCTTAAGGTTATTTTGGCACATACATAACAAAGCTAGGGTTATTTTGCCACTTTCTCATTTTACAGAGTTATATTGACACTTTCATCCTAAAGTTATGGTTATTTTAACACTTTACTCAAATAAAAATTTCTTACCTGTTAGTGTCGAGATTGACCAAGTACATACAGATGTAATATGGAGTATAAATAAATCATAGGATGTGTGATTCATAAATGTTTTCTTATGCTTCAGTTATAGGATGTGATTTATATGGCCCGTTCGACCGAAATGACTAAACTCTACAATTCATCACTACCAACTGAATTGCAGATTAGTTAAAAAGTACGAGGATTAAGTCAAACAAACTACAAGTCTGCAGAAAAAATCAAAAACAATTAGGACTGTTTCTATATAAGAGAGCTACAAAACCCAGAATACAAAATTTGACAGTAATCCAACTCAAATTCACCAAACGCCAACTGACCACATACACGATGTCATCAGCCAGTGAGATCACCGGAACGCCACCGGAGTTCAACGCTCATACTGCGTTCAATCGCTCGATATTAGTAGTTAAAGCGAGCAGTTTGAAGACTTTTTAAGACCATCACATTTCTGTAGGTTTCGGAAAGAAGGGGGGATACTACTTGAAAAAACTGGTTTTACCGTTTTAGCCGATTTAATCCTTAAACCTATGTTCCAACGTAGGTTAACCTAACCAAG
>JAULKM010092856.1:0-11173 GCA_032355605.1 Rubia tinctorum
CCAGATGAGGGTAGTGAATAAGAAAAACTAAAAATTGAGTAAAAACGAGAATGGGAAATTGTTACAGATTGCAAAAATATTCAACTATGATGAGAAAATTCTGGTTCCGATCAATTCCGTACAGGCTTTCTATCTCGATCCTTGATGCAAATATGACTTTAAATGCATGCAAACAAACTGGTTATAGTTGCAAACAACCAATCTTTCCTTACCTTGTCGATAATCGGGAGGATGCCTCACCAACTATTTCCCTAACTAACATATAACCTAAGAAATGCAATATGGATTTAATATGCTAGCACCATTAAGAATTAGAAAGACCCAATTCATAACCAACAAACTCTGACGCAGGATTGTTAAAATAAGATTGTTTTTCCCTACCACTGATTGAACTTAAATCACAATTACGGATAATTGGTTCAATTGTCTTTAAATTAACTAACATGCTATTAAATATTGGCCACTACTTAACAACATGAAAGAAATCATAAAAATTATAATCTAGAACAACAGATGCAAGCATGCAATTAAAGGATTAAAAGCTAATTAGATCTCACGAGAATCGACGCTAGTACTTCCTTGATCTTTACCAGAAAATATGAATTTCGCTAGAAAACATAATTGAATTAACAATCAAAAACATAAAAATCAATGATGAAAATTGTTTGAATATAATACTGAGAATCTTAAAAACGTGAATACTCTTTCTGCGCGGATAAGACTGTGTGTGCGGTTCTGCGTCCAAAATCAAAACCCAAAAAATAATGTATGGAAAATTACTACAACTGAGAGATAGATAAGGAATAAAATATGTTTTTCCTTATCTATTTAAAATTCAGAGAGATAAACATAATATTCTCTCCTACAATTTAGGAGTTTTAAAATCAATCCAAATTATCTTCCAACTACAATTTGACTTGCTATAATTTCAGAAAATAATTCATCGGTCCTCCCCTTCCATCTTCAAGTACAAATAGAAACTTCCTTCATGTTTTCGGAATACTGGTTGGTATGGGCATACCGACCACAAACTGTAGCAACTTGACAATTCAGCCGCTAAATCTGTAAACTGCAATATCATTCCAAATAACATAAATATCAAAGGATTTACACAATACTCAGGCTCAACATCAAACAAAAATACATGGTAAAATCAATCCTATCACAAAGCACAGACTTTGAAAATGTATCAAATTATTATTTAAATAATACTATTGATCACTTTCCAGCCATTGTGTTTACTATAACACAAATTTAATTAGCATGATAAAATAATTACTAATGCTTTTGAGTCCATCATACTAATTGCTTTTATACTTTTGCATTCAAATATCTTCTTCTTTTTTCCGCCAACCCAAATATCTTTATTGAGAAGCAGCAAATGGAGGATGAGATTGTAGAGATATGGCAAAAAGGCAAAAGTTGATAGAAAGTGAGAAGGAAAGCATCGAAATGAAACAGGCCCTTGATATTCAGCGAGAAACCATGAGGTTTAGGCAAGATATATTTAAGAAACATCATCGAAATTGCTTTCAATTTTCCATCTTCAGTGAAGAACTCCAACTAGATCTTTTTCATTTTTCAATTTAGGTACCAAATTGTCCCTAACCAATGTATCTAAAAAATCCAAATCAAGCCTTTGATGAAAGATTCGTTCATTAGCTATTTTTTATCTCATTCGTACCATAGACGTAAAAAATGACTAACTCAAATTTAATATGGATGACAAAATATTGACTTGCTGATTTCCAACATATTCAAAAGCAACCAAACTTACTACAAAGGTGAGTTTCTTTAGAAGGATGAAACTCTTTGGTTGTGAACTTTTTTCTTAAGATGGAATTTATGAGACAATCAATATATGTTATAGCATACTTCATGCACGTATTTTTTTAACAAAAATATAGACTAAGTGAACGAGGACACAAATGCATAGTATCACACGATGATCACACAACATTTTTATTACGTTGCACGTGGAAAGCAAGGATTTTGGAAATGTATCAAATTATTATTTAAATAATATTTTGGATCATATTCCACCTATTGTGTGTAGTATAACTAAAACATAAGTAGCCAGAAAAAAATTTACTAATGCATCTCAGTCCATCATATTAATTGCTTTTATGATTTTTCATTTAAATATTTTTTTCCAAACACTATAATATTTATTGAAAAACCTCAGGTGGAGGATGAGATTGCAACGATAATGGTGGAAAAATCAGGAAGGTGATCAAAAGTGAGAAGGAAAGCATCGAAAAGAAACCAGCCCTCAATATTCAGCATGAAACCAAGAAGTTCAGGCAAGACATATTTAAGCGAAAGCAATGATATTTCTTTCAGTTTGCCATCTTAACTTAAGGAATCGAACTAGAGCATTTTCAATTTTCAATTTAGGTACCAAAAAATTCCAAGCCAATGCTCCTAAAAAGCCAAATTAAGCTATCAATGATTATTTCATTCAAAAACTATTTTTATCCCATTCGTACCATCAATGTATAAAATAACTAACACAAACTTAATAACGATGACCAAATAATGAAATTCCAACTTCACGCACATTTAAGAGCAGTCCAACTTACTACAAAGGTGGGGGTGTTTTTTTATTAGGAAGAAAGTCCTTAGTTGTGAACTTTGTTCTTAAGTTGGAGTTTATGAAAAAAATCAATACTTGTTATTGCATGCCTCATGCACATAAATGCTTTAACTAAAATATAAACCAAGAGAATGAGGAAATAAATGCATAGTATCACACGATGATCGCACGACATTTTTATAACGTTGCACATTAAAAGCACAGACTTTGAAACTGTATCAAATTATTATTTATATAATATTATTGATCACATTCCAGCCTTTGTGTTTACTATAACACAACCTTAATTAGCATGATAAAATAATTATGAATGCTTTTGAGTCCATAATATTATTTGCTTTTATACTTTTGTAGTCAAATATCTTCTTCTTCTTTCCGCAAAACCCAAAATCTTTTTTGAGAAGCAGAAAGTGGAGGAAGAGATTGCAGAGGTATGGAAAAAAAAGGAAGAAGTTGATCGAAAGTGAGAAGGAAAGTATCGAAATGAAACAGGCCATTGTTATTCAGCGAGAAACCATGAAGTTCAGGCAAGATATATTTAATCGAATGCATCAAAATTGCTTTCAATTTGTCATCTTCAGTGAAGAACTCCAACTAGATCTTTTTCATTTTTAAATTTAGGTACCAAACTGTCCCTAGCCAATGTACCTCAAAAATCCAAATCAAGCCATCGATGAAAGATTCATTCATTGACTACTTTTATCCCATTCGTACCATAGAAGTAAAAAATGACTAACTAAAATTTAATATGGATGACAAAATATTGACTTGCTGATTTCCCACACATTTAAGAGCAGCCAAACTTACTACAAAGGTGGGATTCTTTATAAGGATGAAACTCTTTGGTTGTGAACTTTTTTCTTAAGTTGGAATTATTTTAGAAAATCAATATATGTTATTGCGTGCCTCATGCACGTATTTGTTTTAACAAAAAATATAGACTAAGTGAATGAGGAAACATATGCATAGTATCACACGATGCTCGCACGTCATTTTTATTACGTTGCATGCACGTGGAAAGCACGGACTTTGGAAATGTATCAAATTATTATTTAAATAATATTTTGGATCACATTCCCCCTATTGTGTGTAGTATAACTAAAAATTAAATAGCATGAAAAACTAATTACTAATGCATCTGAGTCCATCATATTAATTGCTTTTATGTTTTTTCATTCAAATATTTTTTTTGCCAAACACTATAATATTTATTGAGAAACAGCAGGTAGAGGATGAGATTACCACGATAATGGTGGTGAAAAGGCAGAAGGTGATCGAAAGTGATAAGGAAAGCATCGAAAAGAAACTAGCCCTGGATATTTAGTTGAAACCAAGAAATTCAGGCAAGACATATTTAAGCGAAAGCAATATTAATTCTTTCAGTTCGTCATCTTAACTTAAGGACTCCAACTAGAGCTTTTTTATATTTCAGTTTACATACCAAAATAATCCAAGCCAATGCACCTAAAAAAGCCAAATTAAGCTATTAATGACTGATTCATCCAATAACTATTTTTCATCCCATTCATACCATCATTTTATAAAATGACTAGCACAAACTTAATACAGATGACAAAATAATGATTTCCATCTTCACGCACATTTAAGAGAAATCCAACTTACAAAAAAGGTGGGGAGGGGGGGGGTTTATAAGGAAGAAAGTCCTTATTTGTGAACTTTGTTCTTATGTTGGAGTTTATGAGAATATCAATACTTGTTATTGCATGCCCATGCACATTTATGTTTTGACCATAACATAAACCAAGTGAATGAGGAAAGAAATGCATAGTATCACACGATGATCGCATGTCATTTTTATAACGTTGCACGTGCAAAGCACATACTTTGAAAATGTATCAAATTATTATTTAAATAATATTATTGATCACATTTCCGCCATTGTGTTTACGATAACTCAAACGTAATTAGCATGATAAGATAATTACGAATGCTTTTCAGTCCATCATATTAAATGCTTTTATACTTTTGCATTGAAATGTTTTTTTTTCGCAGACCCAAAAATCTTTATCGAGAAGCAGCAAGTGGAGGATGAGATTGCAGAGATATAGCAAAAAGGAAGAAGTTGATCGAAAGTGAGAAGGAAAGCATCGAATAAACAGTCCCTTGATATTCAGCGAGAAACCATGAAGTTCAGATAAAATATACTTAAGCAAAAGTATCGAATTTGGTTTCAATTTGTCGTCTTCAGTGAAGAACTCCAACTAGATTTTTTTCATTTTTTAATTTAGGTACCAAATTGTCCCTAGCCAGTGTACCTAAAAAATCCAAATCAAGCCATCGATGAAAGATTCATTCATTAACTAATTTTAATCCCATTCGTACCATAGACGTAAAAATGGCAAACTCAAATTTAATATGGATGTCAAAATATTGACTTGCTGATTTCTCACACATTTAAAAGCAGCCAAACTTACTACAAAGGTGAGTTTCTTAATAAGGATGAAACTCTTTGGTTGTAAACTTTTTTCTCAAGTTGGAATTTATGAGACAATCAATATATGTTATTGCATGCCTCATGCACGTATTTGTTTAAAAAAAATATAGACTAAGTGATTCAGGAAACAAATGCATAGTACCACATGATGATTGCACGTGGAAGGCACGAACTTAGGAAATTTATAAAATTATTATTTTAATAATATTTTGGATCACATTTCGCCAATTGTGTGTAGTATAAATAAAACTTAAGTAGCATGAAAAACTAATTACTAATGCATCCGAGTCCATCATATTAATTGCTTTTATACTTTTTTATTCAAATATTTTTTTCCACCAAACACTATAATATTTATTGAGAAAGAGCAGGTGCGGGATGAGATTGCAGCGATAAGGTGGCGAAAAGGCAGAAGGTGATCAAAAGTGAGAAGGAAAGCATGGAAAGGAAACCAGCCCTCGATATTCAGCGTGAAACCAAAGAGTTCAGGCAAGGCATATTTAAGCAAAAGAAATAATATTTTTTTCAGTTCGTCGTCTTACCTTAAGGACTCAGACGAGAGCCTTTTCATTTTTCAATTTATGTACCAAAAAATTCAAAGCCAATGCACCTAAAAAAGCCAAATTAAGATATCAATGATTGATTCATTTAATAACTAGTTTTTATCCCATTTGAACCATCAATATATAAAATGACTAACACAAACTTAATATAGATGACAAAATAATGATTTGACAACTTCACGCACATTTAAGAGCAGTCCAACTTACTACAAAGGTGGGGTTTTTTATAAGGAAGAAAGTCCTTAGTTGTGAACTTCGTTCTTAACTTGGAGTTTATAAGAAAACCAATACTTGTTATTGCATGCCTCATGCATGTATATGTTTTGACCAAGATATAAACCAAGTGAATAAGGAAACAAATGCATAGTATCAAACGATAATGGCACATCATTTTTATAACGTTGCACGTGCAAAGCATAGACTTTTAAAATGTATTGATCACATTCTAGCCATTGCGTTAACTATAACTCAAACTAAATTAGCATGATAAAATAATTACGAATGCTTTTGAGTCCATAATATTAATTGCTTTTATGCTTTTGCATTCAAATATCTTCTTCTTTTTTTCGCAAAACAGAAAAATCTTTATTGAGAAGCAGCAAGTGGAGAATGAGATTGAAGAGATATGGAAAAAGAAAGAAGTTGATCGAAAGTGAGACGGAAAGCATCGAAATGAAACAGGCCCTTGATATTCACCGAGAAACCATGAAGTTCAGGCGAGATATATTTACACGAAAGCATTGAAATTGCTTTCAATTTGTCATCTTCAGTTAAAAACTCTAGCTCGGTCTTTTTCAATTTTTAATTTAGGTACCAAACTGTCCCTAGCCTTTATACTTGAAAAATCCAAATCAAACCATCGATGAAAGATTCATTCATTAACTATTTTTTATCCTATTCATACCATAGAAGTAAAAAAATGTCTAACTCGATCGAATTTAATATGGATGACAAAATATTGACTTGCTGATCACCCACACATTTAAAAGCAGCCAAACTTACTACAAAGGTGAGTTTCTTTATAAGGATGAAAAGGATGAAACTCTTTGGTTGTGAACGTTTTTCTTAAATTGGAATTTATGAGATAATCAATATATTTTATTGCATGCCTCATGCACGTATTTGTTTTAACAAAAAGATAGACCAAGTGAATCTTGAAACAAATGCATAGTATCACACAATGATCGCACATCATTTTTGTTACGTTGCACATGAAAAGCACGAACTTTGGAAATGTATCAAATTATTATTTAAATCATATTTTGGATCACATTCTGCCTATTATGTTTAGGATAACTAAAACTTAAGTAGAATGAAAAACTAGTTACTAATGCATCTAATTCCATCATATTAATTGTTTTACGCTTTTTCATTCCCATATATTTGTTTTGCCTAACACTACAATATTTATTGAGAAACAGCAAGTGAAGGATGAGATTGCAGTGATAATGGTGGCGAAAAGCCAGAAGGTGATCAAAAGTGAGAAGGAAAGCATCGAAAATAAATCATTCCTCGATATTCTGGGTGAAACCAAGAAGTTCAGGAAAGACATATTTAAGCGAAAGCAATGATATTTATTTTAGTTCGTCATCTTAACTTAAGTACTCCAACTAGAGCTTAGTTTACATACCAAAAAATTCCAAGCCAACGCATCTAAAAAGCCAAATTAAGCTATCAATGATTATTCATTTAATAACTATTTTTTATCCCCTTCGTACCATCATTGTATAAAATGACTAACACAAACTTAATACAGATGACAAAATAATGATTTCCTAACATCACGCACATTTAAGAGCAGTCCAACTTACTACAAAGGTGGGGGGTTTTTTTATAAGGAAGAAAGTCCTTAGTTGTGAACATTGTTCGTAAGTTGGAGTTTATGAGTAACAAAAATATAGACTAAGGGATTCAGGAAACAAATGCATAGTACCACACGATGATCACACGTTATTTTTATTACGTTGTACGTGGAAAGCACGGACTTTGGAAATGTATCAAATTATGATTTAAATAATATTTTGGATCACATTCCGCCTCTTGTGTGTAGTATAAATAAAACTTAAGTAGCATGCAAAACTAATTACTAATGCATCTGAGTCCATCATATTAATTGCTTTTATGCTTTTTCTTTTAAATATTTTTTCCCACCAAACACTATAATATTTATTGAGAAACAGCAGGTGGAGGATGAGATTGCAGCGATAAAGGTGGTAAAAAGGCAGAAGGTGATCAAAAGTTAGAAGGAAAGCATCGAAAAGAAACCAGCCCTCGATATTTAGTGTGAAACCAAGAAGTTCAGGCAAGACATATTTAAGCAAAAGCAATGATATTTCTTTCAGTTTGTCATCTTAAATTAAGGTCTCCAACTAAAGCTTTTTCATTTTTCAATTAGCGTACCAAAAAATTCCAAGCCAATGCACCAAAAAAACCAAATTAAGCTTTCAATGATTGATTTATTCAATAACTATTTTTATCTCATTCGTACCATCATTGTATAAAATGACTAACACAAATTTAATAGAGATGACAAAATAATGATTTCCCAACATCACGGACATTTAAGAGTAGTCCAACTTACTACATAGGTGGGGTTTTTTTATAAGGAAGAAAGTCCTTAGTTGTGAACTTTGTTCTTAAGTTGGAGTTTATGAGAAAATTAATACTTGTTATTGCATGCCTCATGCACGTTTACGTTTTTACCAAAATACAAACCATGTGAATGAGGAAACAAATGCATAGTATCACACGATGATCGCACGTCAGTTTTATAACGTTGCACGTGCAAAGCACAAACTTTGAAAATGTATCAAATTATTATTTGAATAATATTATTGATCACATTCCGGCCATTGTGTTTACTATAACTCAAACTTAATTAGCATGATAAAATAATTACGAAAGCTTTTGAGTCCATCATATTAATTGCTTTTATACTTTTGCATTCAAATATCTTCTTCTTTTTTTCTGCAGACCCAAAAATCTTTATTGAGAAGCAGCAAGTGGAGGATGAGATTGCAGAGATATGACAAAAAGGAAGAAGTTGATCGAAAGTGAGAAGGAAAGCATCGAAATGAAACAGGTACTTGATATTCCGCGAGAAACCATGAATTTCAGACAAGATATATTTAAGTAAAAGCATCGAATTTGCTTTCAATTTGTCGTCTTAAGTGAAGAACTCCAACTAGATCTTTTTCATTTTTCAATTTAGGTACCAAACTGCCCCAGCAAATGTAACTAAAAATTCCAATCAAGCCATCGATGAAAGATTCATTCATTAACTATTTTTTATCCCATTATTACCATAGACGTAAAAAATAACTAACTCAAATTTAATATGGATGTCAAAATATAGACTTGCTGATTTCCCACACATTTAAAAGCAGCCTACAAAGGGGAGTTTCTTTATAAGGATAAAACTCTTGGGTTGTGAACTTTTTTTAAAGTTGGAATTTATGAGATAATCAATATATGTTATTGCATGCCTCATGCACGGGTTTGTTTAACAAAAATATAAAATAAGTGATTCAGGAAACAAATGCATAGTACCACACGATGATCGCACGTCATTTTTATTACGTTGCACGTGGAATGCACGGACTTTGGAAATGTGTCGAATTATGATTTAAATAATATTTTGGATCACATTCCGCCTATTGTGTGTACTATAAATAAAACTTAAGTAGCATAAAAAACTAATTACTAATGCATCTGAGTCCATCATATTAATTGCTTTTATGATTTTTCTTTCAAATATTGTTTTCCCACCAAAAAACTATAATTTTTATTGACAAACAACAGGTGGAGGGTGAGATTGCAGTGATAAAGGTGGTGAAAAGGCAGAAGGTGATCATAAGTTAGAAGGAAAGCATCCAAAAGAAACCAACCCTCAATATTGAGCATGAAACCAAGAAGTTCAGGCAAGACATATTTAAGCGAAAGAAATAATATTTCTTTCAGTTCGTCATCATAATTTAAGGACTCCAACTAGAGCTTTTTCATTTTTCAATTTATGTAGAAAAAAATTCAAAGCCAATGCACAAAAAAAAGCCAAATTAAGCTATCAATGATTGATTCGATGAATAACTATTTTTTATCCCATTTGTACCATAATATATAAAATGACTAACACAAACTTAATGCAGATGAAAAAATAATGTTTTGCCAACTTCACCTGCATATAAGAGCAATCCAACTTACTACGAAGCTAAGGTTTTTTTTATAAGGAAGAAAGTCCTTAGTTGTGAACTTTGTTTTTAAGTTGGAGTCTATGAGAAAATTAATACTTGTTGTTGAATGCCTCATGCACGTATATGTTTTGATCAAAATATAAACCAAGTGAATGAGGAAACAAATGCATAGTATCACATGATGTTCGCACATTATTTTTATAACGTTGCATGTGGAAAAAAATTTGAAAATGTATCAAATTATTATTTAAATAATATTATTGATCACATTCCGGCCATTGTGTTAACTATAATTAGAAATTAATTAGCATGATAAAATAATTATGAATGCTTTTGAGTCCATGATATTAATTGCTTTTATACTTTTACATTCAAATATCTTCTTCTATTTTCGCAAAACCCAAAAATCTTTATTGAGAAGCTGCAAGAGGAGGATGAGATTGCAGAGATATGGAAAAAAGAAAGAAATTTATCGAAAGTAAGAAGGAAAGCATCGAAATGAAACAGACCATTGATATTCAGGGAGAAACCATGAAGTTCAGGAAAGACATATGTAAGCGAAAACATCGAAATTGCTTTCAATTTGTCATCTTCGGTGAAGAACTCCAACTCAGTCTTTTTCATTTTTCAATTTAGGTACCAAATTGTCCCTAGCCAATGTACCTGAAAAATCCAAATCATGCCATCGATGAAAGATTCATTCATTAATTATTTTTTATCCCATTCGTACCATAGACTTAAAAAATGTCGAACTCAATCAAATTTAATATGGATGACAAAATATTGACATGCTGATTACCCACACATTTAAAAACAACCAAAGTTACTAGAAAGGTGAGTTTCTTTATAATGATGAAATTCTTTGTTTTGTGAACTTTTTTCTTAAGTTGGAATTTCTGAGATAATCAATATATGTGATTGCATGCCTCATGCACGTATTTGTTTCAACAAAAATATGGAATATGTGAATGAGGAAACAAATGCATAGTACCGCATAATGATCGCACGTCATTTTTATTACGTTTCACGTGGAAATCACAGACTTTGGAAATGTATCAAATTATTATTTATATTATATTTTGGATCACTTTACTCTTATTGTGTGTAGTATAACTAAAACATAAGTAGAATGAAAAATAATTATTAATGCAGCTGAGTCTGTCATATTAATTGCTTTTATGCTTTTCATTCACTTTTTTTTTCCGCCTAACATTACAATATTTATTGAGAAACAGCAGATGGATGATTAGATTGCAGTGATAATGGTTCCGAAAAGGCAGAAGGTGATGAACAGTGAGAAGGAAAGCATCGAAAAGAAACCAGCCCTCGATATTCAGCGTGAAACCAAGAAGTTCAGGCAAGACATATT
>JAULKM010092867.1:0-27111 GCA_032355605.1 Rubia tinctorum
CACACATATATACACACAAACACACACACACACACACACATATATATATATATATATATATATATATATATATTTATGAATAGAGACAAATTTAGGATTGGAAAAAATTTTGAGAAAAAACATTCTTTTCAAAGTCACATAAAAAAAACGGAGATGAATTAGAATTATAAAAATGTAAAATATTTTCGTTAACATATTAAAAATTTATTATGCAACATGCAATATTTATAAGTTTATGAACGGATTAATGCAACCCAAAAATTGTATCCGATTAATTCAACCGTCTTTCAATAGACGGACTTAGTATTATTCATCAATATATCAAACACATTCGAAGATTAACATCCATTTTAACCCCGCTTCCAAGAAGCTATAGGACATTGTCACATTGCACGATGTTTGCAGACAAACACCCGTAATCTTCAACCTGAATCACTTCAGTTCATGAAATACTTATTCGGTGATCAACTTCAGCAGAACAGAGAATGCATTTTTCAGAATTTTCACCCTTTCCTTTCCCTCACTTCCACAAATATTTTGTGCCTTGATCTTCATCTTTGGGGTAGATTCTTCTCCTCCGAGATTCTCTAAGACCGGCATTGCCTGCACTATACCGCGGATCCAAACTCTCGATCAGAATTCTTGATCAGACCACCCGTCTTTCTTCATGTGCACTTCTCATAATGTCCTCCTTCCAAGGACTACATATCACCACTTTCCCTTTTCATTAAGTGACGTAAAAAATCGTCCCTAATGCTACACATCTAACTAACCATTTGGTTTTGTAATCTTCTCGGAGACATTTGAGATGAGCACGTTATTATCGCTATCATAGCAAGCACTCATGAATGCTGCAAGAGTTACTTTGTCCACTGTACTTGCTTTCTCCAACAACCTGTCGAAAAATAGAGCAGCTACATTCATCTTCTTCTCACTGCAAAGCTTTCTGACCAAAGTGGTCACTGTTCGAATCCACAGCTTTTTGTCCAGTTTATCTAACAGGGCAATGGCAATAGAAGATTCCTCCCTCTTGCAATACTCGTAAGCTATAGTCAACCGCGTTACTTCACACGGGGAATGTCCTTTGTTGATCATAGCATTATACAAACTTCTGGCGTCATCCAATCTGGACTCCTTGCAAAGTCCGCTTATCATGGCACCATAAGTGAAACTATCAGGTGCACAGCCGTGTTCCGCCATCTTCTGGAAAACCTTCAACGCCTTGCTAGTATTTCCGTCTCTGAAGTATCCAGATATCATTGTAGTATACATTTGTTTGGTTGGAACTAAGCCAATCCTGACCACAGCATCATTGAATAACTCTTCACTTTCTTGAATCCTATTTTCTTTACAAAAGGCAGACATCAAGGTAGTGTACACGTGTGCATCGGGCGTGATACCTGCTTTTACCATCTTGTTAAGAAGGGCTAATGCTCGGCCTATATCTGCTTGCTTGCAGCTTTCTGATATAAGGACTGTGTAGGTAACCAAATCAGCCGAAAGTCCGTGTTTGAAGCCACTTTCAAGCAACTTATAAGCCTTGCTCACTTGCCCCTTTGTAAAAAGACAACTGATGACAGTGTTGTAGGTGCAAATATTAGGAGGAAGACCAATTTTATGCATAGTATTCATCAACTCAAAGGCGCGGTCTATGTTCCCGATTTTGCAGTATCCATCGATAAGAGTTGAGTACGTGTTGACATTAGGAGCCAACCCCTGTTCCCGCATTCTCCCCAACAGCATCTCAGCTCGATTTATCTTTCCCTCTCTGCAATAGCCTGCAATCATCGCTGTATATGTTTGAACATTGGGCTTGTAAGCATCACTTCTTACAAGCTTCAAGAAAAGCCTAAACGCCTTATCTGTCCACCCCTTCTTACAGAGGCCATCTATCAACGCGGTATGAGTATACACATTTGGTTTCCATCCTTTCCGGACCATTTCCTCCAAGAATTCAAAAGCCTGCTTAACACTTCCCCTCTTGCACAACCCATTGATCAAACAAGAAAAGTTGATCACATTCGGATTGAACCCTTTCTCACACAACCTGTTGAATATCCAAAGTGCCCGGTTCACATAACCCGCTTTGCAAACCACATTCATGATCAAAGTACACGTCGCATTTTCCACGAGAAATCCCCTCTCCAGCATTGCACCCATCCATCTGTCAGCCTCCATAACCCTACCCGTTCTGCAATAACCAACAACCATGGACTCGAAACTACACGAATTTGGGAAAACCCCTCTCTCACACATTTCTACAAACACTTTGTCAGCAACTTCAACCAGGCCTTTCTCCACCGCCACAATCAAAACGCAATTCAACGTATGTACAGTCAGAACCAACCCTTGATTCTGCACCTCAAAAACCATGTCCACAGCCTCCTTCAACATTCCGATTTCCCCAAAATTCCTCACCATGAGATGCAACACTTCATTTGCTCTCTCAAAGTTGACATTTTTCATCAAACACATCACCAGAACAATATAAAACCTCATAAAGTGTCGGAATTTAGCGAACCCGACAGCCCAGTAAAAGAACCCAAGCGCCGCCATAGAGCCCTCCTCGTTCGCCAGAGATGCAGCTACAGTTATGGCTTCTTCCGGGCCCAAGAAATCCGGGTTTACAGGTAAATTTGGCCGGAAAAATGCCGGCCGGAGATGCGCTTTTTGCTGTTGGTGGTTAAAAGATTCACGGACTAATGATGTCACAGTTTGTATGACCGAATGCGACTGGGTAGATTGGCAGAAGGGTCTTACAAAGACAAGTGATCGGAGGAAAATACTCCGGGATCGGATAGACATCTCCGCCGGAGACCATTCAGGCACCACGAACAACCATCGAAGCTCGGAGAAGTTAACGATGAGCGACGAAGAAGAGAACGGGTCTGTAAGTTTGAATGATTTGTCGTCCTTGAACTTCGGGTGACCCTTTGGTAGTTTTGACTTTAACCGAAATTGTGTAATCGCATAAGTGTCAATCTAACGTTTAACTTCACACTTTTAGCTAACGTTTATTTGACTGGATTCTGGTGAAAATATGATTTTACTCTTAATTTTAATTTTTTTTGTAAAAGAGTAAAAACCTTTCTCTCCTAGTCTTCCCACCTTGTTCCACCGCTTCCCCTCTTTCTCATTCAAAACCAACATTTTCTTTCCCCATTTTTTTCTGTCTTCTCGTGTTGATAGGAGCACCGACCTTAGCGGCGGTATGGGCACCGTCGGTAGCAGCGGTAGGGGTAGAAGGCTCGGGGGTTGGTTCGAGGGTGGTGGGGGTGATGGGTCGAGGGTGGTGGAGGTGGTGAATCGAGGGTTGTGGGAGTGGTTTTGCGGTGGTAGCTCTGCTGACGCAGAAACCAAGAGCGGCGCCGACGCATCCTTTAAGCTGTCGTGCTCTTACTTCCCACCATGAATTTCCCAATTGAAAATTTTGGAGGGTTTTTACCTGGGTTGTGATTGAAGGTTGTGTTATTGGAGACGGTGAGCACGGTGAGCACGACGAGGTCTGTGAGAGGGGTGGGTGACGGAGGGGACTCTGGTACGGCGCTAATGAAGAGGAATATGGTACGATGCCTTGGTGGGTTTAGTCGTCTTTTCTTCTCATCGCCAGGGTAAGTTTTGATTCTTGGAGAAGCTGATTGATTGTGGCTTGGCAGGGGGTTGCTGGGGCGGGTGGTGGTGGCTATGGTGGGTTTCGATTCTTAGTCACATTTTCTTCTTTTTGCTGGGTGGGTTTCGATTCTTGCAGAAGACGATTGATGGTGGCTGGGGTGGGTTTCAATTCATAGCCGTATTTTCTTCTCGTCGCGGGGGTGGGTTTCAATTCTTGGAGAAACCGATTGACGATGGCTGGGGCGGGTGGTTTGACAAGGAGTTGGCGAGGTTTTTGGCAGCGGCGGCGGAGTACGGCTACAACGAGTGTGACGAGGTTTGACGAGGAGCGGGTGTGGCGAGGTTTCTGGCAGAGGGTGGTTGTGCGGCGGTGAGGGTGGTGAATCGAGGGTGGTGAGAGTGGATGTGCGGTGGCGAGGTTTCTGACGGCGGAGGCAGTGGCAGACCACAGTGGAGGAAGAAATAGAGCAGCCATGTCATAATTGATTTGTTCTAAGGGGTATTTTTATCATTTTACTTTCTAGTCATGCCTGAATTCACTTGGTCAATGTCGAAATTAGGGAGTTTAGTATATCGGCACAATTTTTTTCGAAAGTTAGGGTTGGATTAACACATACAATAATTAGTTAAGGTTAAATTAGCACTTTATGAAATTGTAGGTTTATATTGACACTTTTAGCCTAAAGTTGGGGTTATAAATGTATTTTGCACTTTTATGCTTCATTCAAAATATGAGTACGTGTCATGCGAAACCGTCTCACTGTGAGAAAAAGAACTAAAATACAAATACAGAAAATATAAAGCATAAAATTTGGGGTTAAAACATAAATATTTTACAATCAGGATAAATTTTAAAACATATAATAGCTTCAGGGCTAACATGCAAATTTGAGAAAATTACCTCCTCCTGTGAAAGCCTTCTACTTTGACAATTACTTCTTCTACGATGAATCCTTCTTCGCTGCGCTCCACTTCCACGTCGTTCCGCCGCGCTCAATATAACCAACGTTCCACCACGGATCCTTCTTCTCTGGTGTTTCACCTTTTTCTCCGTCATCATGTTGAATTCGCGACTAGAATGTATTCCATCTCTGGCGAACTTCCAGTCACCTTTTCTGTCACTCCTTCGTCGTTGATTCACTACCAATTCACAGTCGATTTCAACTCCAATTTCTCGTCTACGAATTCGATTTCCAAATTCTCGTCAAACTGCAACTTCCATTCCTTCACCATCAAATCCGATGAATTTCACTGTCGTCTTTGTCGTACTCCACCGTTGCGATGTTTTCTGTCGGTTTGAGATTGATTCCGCGATGAATTCAGCTTCGTTTCTATTGGATTCATGGTGAGAACGCCGGCGACGGAAATTTCCTTGCTAGAACCGGGTTGGCATATATGGAAGATTGGGAATGATTCGAATGAATGATTTTTTTTGAAGAGTTGTATAGGAATCACAAGTTACAAACAACATATTAGAATGTAAACTCTATAGAGTTTGGACAAAATTATTTTAGATGTAGCACACATTCTTTTTTGGTTGTTTTTGTGAATTTGGCACACGTTCCTTTTATGCCAAGATTCCTTCAATTTCATCCACTCATTTCACTTTTCCCTTTCTAAATTCAATTTTATCCACTCATTTTATTCACCTAAATCCAAACACCTAACCATATGGTGTCACATCCAACAAAACGGAGGTAATATTATATTTTACATTATAATAATTAAAGATATAAAATAGTTTATATTTTAAATGATCCTACAATTCTAAAAATAAATAATTATTAATGGTTTTTAAACTTATATAAAATTTAAAAATTATTCGAATTATCATACAAATTTAATTTAAAAACTATCTATTAATACAACTATAAAGTTCAAAATAAAATAAAAATCATTTTTATGTACTATATTTTTAAATATGAGTTTAACATAGAGTTAATTCAAAAAAATACAATATTTTAGGTATTAATTAATGATAAAATATTGTGACTCATCATATTGAAGTTTGGTTTACGTTGCTGGCATTGGAGACCAATGTTTTATCAATCACTGCTATCAATAGTTTTTAATCCAAGTCATATAGAAGTCCTATAATAATCCGCCATTTGGCTCCTATATTTGCGGATGATGCTATTTGCATTGGAGATGCTCTAAACTTATATTAGAACCAAGATAGAAACAAGGAAAAATACAAAACCAATCCTATTATTTTCTGAAAATGCCAATCTAACAATGTAAAATTTGAAAGTGCAATTCAAACCCTAAGTTTTTGAACAATTGTGCCGATGTAACCAAATTGTACTATTTCGGAACTGACTAAATGAATTCAAGTGCTGACCTAATTTGAAAAGACAACACCACCCCTGGATTTAAAACCACCCTTTCTACCCCTGGATTTAAAACTACCCCCCTCTCATTCAGCTGCTCTTTCGCTTCTGTTCCAGCCGCTGCTCCACCGACACAAACACTGAGGGTATAATAGTCCTTTCAACTTTTCTAAAGTTTCATTTTTCACAGGGGTATAATGGTCATTTGTTGAATTTTGAAAAAAAATCAGATTGCCAGGGGTAGATTGACACTTTCCTCCAAAACTTTTGGAGGATTTTTACCTAGATTGTGATTGAAGGTTGTGCCATTGGATACGGTGAGCACGACGGGGTCTGTGAGAGGGGTGAGCAACGGAGGGGACTCTTGTATGGTGCTAATGAAGAGGAATCTGGTACGATGCCTTGGTGGGTTTAGTCATCTTTTATTCTCGTCGCGGGGGTGAGTTTTGATTCTTGGAGAAGACGATTGATGGTGGCTTGGTAGGTGGTAGCTGGGGCAGGTGGTAGCTGGGTTGGGTGGTGTTGGATATGATGGGTTTCGATTCTGAGTCGCATTTTCTTCTTTTCGCTGGGTGGGTCTCGATTCTTGCAGAAAATTATTGATGGTGGCTGGGGTGGGTTTCAATTCATAGTCGTATTTCCTTCTCGTTGCTGGGGCGGGTTTCGATTCTTGGAGAAACCAATTGATGGGGGCTGGGGTGAGTGGTTTGACGAGGAGCTGGCGAGGTTTTTGGCAGCAGCAGCGGAGTACGGCGGCAACGAGTGTGATGAGGTTTTACGAGGAGCGGGTGTGGCGATGTTTCTGGCAGGGGTGATTGTACGATGGTGGGGGTGAGGAATCAAGGGTGGGGAGAGGTTGTGTGGTGGCAAGGTTTCTGGCGGCGGAGGCAGTGCCAGACCACATCGGAGGAAGAAATAGAGCAGCCATATCATAATTGATTTGTTCTAAGGGGTATTTTTATCATTTTACTTTCTAGTCATGCCTGAAATCACTTGGTCATTGCCGGAATTAGGGAGTTTAGCATATCGGCACAATTTTTTCCCTCTAAATTTAGGGTTAGATTAACACATACAATAATCAGTTAGGGTTAAATTAGCACTTTCTGAGATTGTACGTTTATATTGACACTTTCATCCTAAAGTTGGGGTTATAAATTTATTTTGCACTTTTATACTTCAACCAAAATATGAGTACGTGTCCTGAAAAACCGTCTCACTGTGAGAACAAGAATTAAAATACAAATACAGAAAATATAAAGCATAAATTTGAAATTTGGGGTCAAAACATAAATATTTTACGATCAGGATAAATTTTAAAACATATAATAGCTTCAGGGCTAACATGCAAATTTGAGAAAATTACCTCTTCATGTGAAAGCCTTATACTTCGACAATTACTTCTTCTATGGAGAATCCTTCTCCACCGAGCTCCACTTCCACGTCGTTCCGCCGCGCTCAATATCACCAATGTTCCACCACGAATCCTTCTTCTCTGGTGTTTCACCTTTTTCTCCGTCGTCGTGTTGAATTCGCGACTAGAATGTCTTCCATCTCCGGCGAACTTCCAGTCACCTTTTCTGTCACTCCTTCATCCACGATTCACTACCAATTCGCAGTCAATTTCAACTCCAATTTCTCATCTTCGAATTCGATCTCCAACTTCTCGTCAAACTGCAACTTCCATTCTTTCGCCATCAAATCAGATGAATTTCACCATCGTCTTTGTCGTACTCCACCGCTACGATGTTTGCCGTTGGTTTGAGATTGATTCCGCAATGAATTCGGCTTTGTTTATATTGGATTCATGGTGCCAGTAGAGAGAACGCCGACGACGAAATTTTTTGTGTTAGAACCGGGTCGGCATATATGGAAGATGGGGAATGATTCGAATGAATGATTTTTTTGAAGAGTTGTATAGAAATCACAAGTTACAAACAATATATTAGAATGTACACTCTATAGAGTTTGGATAAAACCAAAGGTTAAAAAGCAATGTGCTAAACTTATATTAGAACCAAGATAGAAAAGACAATGTTAAAAGAACTACTTCCTCTGTCCTAGCTCAATTTTCAGAGAGAGAAACAGAGGGGATATTTTTCTACAGTACCAAAAGCTGGTAAAAGCTGGGCGAAGTCACTGTTGAAGTGACTGAGTCAGATGGTTCTGTCCCCTATGAACAGTGCCGAATTTAAATTTAAATTTAAAGTTCAACATCAATTTTAAAAACTAACTATTCCCTCCGTAATTCCTAATTTTGGCTCCAAAATCAAATTTTGGAGCTAACTTTTTCAAACAAGCTGTGAAAATCAGAAAAGGCTCCAAAAAGTAGAAAATTGTACACATTGGAATCCATGTCCCTACCTCTATAAAAATAACATAACAACATTAATTCCTCTATGAATTCAGTAAAGGCTCTCAGAAAGTTCTTCTTTGGCCAGTTCACTCAAGAACTGGCCCTTCCCAACCTAGGGTTCCTCACAAACTTCATCTTCATTGAGCCTTGAATGCAGTAGTGGATGTGATGGTAGGTCAGAATTTAACCAACCAGGAGAGGCAGCAGATACTCAGTTTCTACTTCAGGAGGAGCAAAGAGGTGTTCTTCAACACAGGACCAAGTTGGAGGCAGCATCTCAGTGGGGGGTTACCACCCAGACAGTTAGTTTCATCTAGGCAGGAGTGAAGCAGGAGATAGTCATTGGGGAAGTTGTGATAGCAAGATCAAAGAGACATGGCAGACCATGTTCAACCAGAAAACCCATCGACACAACGGCATTGATGACCATACCAGTGCCCAAAAGGCAAACATGCAGAAGTGTTACTGGTGGCCTTCATATTGGCAAAAACACAGTCCATTGGGCTATAACAAACAAAAAGATAAGGAGCCACACAAACGCAGTTCATCCATTCCTATAAGCAAGTGCAAAACTAGAAAGGATGTAGTGGTGCTTATCAAAGATTGAGTGCAACATGCAGTTTAAGAATATGCACAACATCATTCATATTGATGAGAAATGGTTCTACCTTACAGAATCTACTACAAGGTATTTGCTAGCCTCTGATGAAGTTGAACCATATAGAACCCAACATAACAAGCAGTATATTCCTAAGTTAACGTTCCTATGTGCCGTGTGTATGCCTATTTTTTATATTGACGGGAACTGTGTGTTTGATGGTAAAATTGGTGCCTTCCCCTATACTCAACACATTCCAGCCAAGAATAATAGCATTAACAGGCCTAGGGGAACACTTGTGTTAACACCAATTAGGAAAATAAATAGGGATTGCATTAGACAGAAACTCATTAAGGATGTTATCCCTGCCATTAAAGCTAGGTGGCCAGTTTGGGCAAGCAAACACATATCCATACAGCAAGACAATGCCCCCTCCCATTTATTAGAGAATGATTGCGAGTTCAAAGAAGCAGGCAACTCAGATGGTTATACAATTACCCTAGTTTGCCAGCCAGCAAAGTCACCAGATTTAAACATCCTAGCCTGGGTTTTTTTTGCGTCCATTCAAAGTTTACAATATGAAACCCCTAGTTCAAATTTAGAGGGGTTGTTGGAAGATGTTTATCATGCATTTGATAGATATGACCCTAAAAAATTTGATCTTATTTTCATTTCTCTATAAAATGCCATGATTGAAATCCCGAAGAGTAGAGGAGGAAATAATTTTAAATTGCCACATATGGGAAAACCGAGATTGATTCGGTTAGGAAATTTACCACATAACCTTATTGTGGACTCTGAAATTGTGAGGGGTTGTTTAGAAGAAATGGTTGTTGTTGGAAGAACAAGGGAAATTGTTGATCTGCTACTTAGTATGGAAATTGGCTGACAGTAGAAGTTTATCAAATATTTTGTACGGTTGTGCTAATAGTTTAAACATGCATTTTGGTTTTGAAAACATGTTTATAGTGCAACCTTGTAAAATAGGGATGTAAGCAACCCTTTTTCATTTTGGATGTAAAAGGCATGATTCTAAATGTAAACTATGAATGCATTTTCAGTTTTAAAACATTCCTTAATTATCAGCTTTAATTTTTGGCATAAAACCCCAAGTGATAGGAAAACATCAAATAACAATCAGATTGACAATGCTGGCTAGGCAGTAATTAATGCATTCCCACACATATAAACAATCCACATGAAAAACGCCGTCCAAAAGTTTTGATTCAACTAAATTTGGTTGCGTAAATCAGATTTATGGATAACACATCATCATCATTGGCTTTAGGCTTCTAAGACTCGGTGACATTAACTCTAATAATCTTAGGCTGTTATGAAATCATGTTAATGCCCAGCCAAGATCGAATCAGTCTTTCAGACCAAAAAGCATGGCTGCATTTACTTTAGTCATCCGTCACAGCTTCATCATCGATCACTAACCAACCAAATAAACTATGACCCTAATGTGACACAAACATATCGCCCTGCCAAGTTCTAGGTAAGTCTATTACCCTACCCGCTTGGCTGCGTTAGTAGTTCAAATAAACATTCAGACATTCAGTAATCCAATGCTCCATCTCAACCACTCTCATGTTTCAAGAAAGCATGCATATTCCAAATGACATGGCCTAAGAATCAGTGTCCCAACATTCAATTCAAATTACAGGGAACGCAAATTAAATTACAACCTCGATTAAGAATGGTACAAACAAAGGAAAATCAAGTGTCCCATAATATAAATGTATAAAACACAGAGTTACAAATTCAGCCAACATGAAGTGGCTCTCAAGTAGCGTAATAAACATAGCCGAGATGAGGCCTCCCATAATATAGGAGTACAAAACAGAAGAATAACAAGTTCAACCAACACGAAGTGGCTCGCAAATAGGGGTAGAAACACAACCAACACCAGGTGGGTCATATAAATGAACGAATGAACACGGGCAAATGAAATTGAAGCAAAAGAATAAACAGAACCAGATAGTAGGCGGTACACAATCATAAGTTCAATTCTTACAGACATTGGTTTTAAAAATAGTTTTAGTCCAAATTGGAAAGTGTGAAAATTGAGCTGGGACGGAGGGAGTACACTAACTGACATTACGTACAGGAAAAAAAATGAAATGCTCTCCCTTCTCTCTTACTATCTTCTCTCTCCATGAATTTTCCTAGCCGTTCTAAGATATGTCAAGATCTTCAAAATTTCAAGCTATTTGCATCTTGGTACATTCTTATCAATTCAAAATTTGAATTTCAAATGAAGGAATTGATTACAACATTCAAAAAATTTCAATCATATCACTTGATTGGAGGAATCAAGGATATGGAAAAATCTCAAAAAAAATCGATTTATTCACATCTACGACATCCTCTAGCTCTCACACAATTCATCCACCACAATCACAATTTTTTGATCTCCCTACTCAGCCACACAGATCTACTTTCAGCTAAAGCTATGGGTGAAGAAGTCATTGCCCAGTATGAGAAATCAATCTCTCGGAGGAGAAGGCGAACAAAATTGTTGCTCCAGACTCTGTTCAACTTGGTGATGAGAAGGTAACGACGTACCTACAGGGAGCAAAAATAATTAGTTCAAAGTAAAAAAAAGGTGGGCTACATGATCAATACAATGACCAGGTCTTTGAAATGTGAAGGAAAAGTTATCGGTCACTACATGGGGGTTAATTTGGATTTGTTTGAATTCAAACAAATCAATGATCAGAAAAAGGTTCAGGAAACTTCACCTTGGTCGTTTGATAAATGCGTTGTCATTTTGGTGGAAACTGACAGAATTAAACCACTCTGCCATCTCTCTTTCACTGCAACTCCCTTTTGGGTTCATGTTTTTGACGTTCCCCCAATTATCATGATCAAGGATATGGCCGCCTTAATTGGTGACTATATTGGTGGTTTTTTTGAAGATCTCGCAGAACAAATTTGGCTATTGTATGGGGAAAATATGAAATTGCAAGCATTTTTTAATGTATTCAAACCTCCACCTAGGGTGACTACGGTGGATTTAAAAGGCACGGACTACCTCTTCTACTTTCAGTTTGATTGTCTCCTAGCCTTCTACAATCTATGTGGTTGTTTAGATCACTCAAAAACTGATTGCCCACAGAGGGATACCCCCCCAGAGAGACTCCCTTATGCCAATGGGATATGGGAGATGGTTGAGATTTGAAGATGATCAGCCTTTTCCACAACCAGGTCCAGGAGTGCTACATTAGAGGAGATTACTGGAACTTCGAGCAAAGGTGATATATTAAGAATCAGCTCCAACAATGGCACAAAACAAAGAACAGTCGGCGCCTCCTGTTGATATCCTATCAAAGCAATTAATTCACTAAACGGAGAAATCAGCCAGCAATCAAGTATAAACATCCACAAAACCAGCAAACGACCCTCCTAAACTGATGCCAAATTTTGGGCGTGATTTCAGCCCATCCAACGGCTATATCCCCTAAAAGTGAAGGGAGTTGGCTGCGCTGGAACTTTCTCTGTTAACAAAAATGGACAACTGGTTATCATTCCACCCTCTTCATTTTCAAAGAACATAAATTTGGAAAAGAAACATCTTTTGGTGCAGGATAGGGAGAATGACAATGAGGATCCTACCTTCATGTCGGAGAATAGTGCTGCTAAATTCTGAGCCGACGTGTCGGGTATAAATGAACAACTTCATAGGAAGCCGACAAAGCCTGCATCATATGATGCAGAGTTGATAAAATACATGCTGTCACATCCAATAAATGCCCTAAGTGAATCATCACGGGAAACTGTCTCAGAAAACAAATACTAGCAACATCCACCCCCAGGCTTTGAGAAAACACCTATCATAGGAGAAGTTATCACAGAGGAGAACCGCCAACAGATACTGCCATTGGAAATTATGGGCCGTTCAAACACTATGCTGGAGAACAAAACAGGAACATGGAGGCCAACCATCGCCCAGGGAAGGAACCCATGCTTATAGACCCAACACTGAAACCAGCTCCAGTACCGACACTGGGTTTATACTCATGGAGATTCCCCAGACCCCTTACTATTTTATAGCATGCCGATACGCGGTCTAGCAACATTCTGTCATCTCATAAACACGAATTCTGAACCACACCAGCTGTCTGCCTTCACAGAAAGAAGCCACCTGAGACGACTATGCCAACAGTGGCAAGGCCCAACAACATATACTGGACGTTCAGGTCTTCATGCACCGAAAAAGCTCAGATCACAGTCTTGCTGAAGCTAATCGGAAGTTTGTTGATGAATCCAAGGTTCAAATTTGCTCTACATTCTTTATGGAGATGGGAAAAAATTGGGGCTATGGCGCAAAAATGGGAGGTTTGAAGATTGAAGAGATGGTTCTAGAAGCAATAGAAAAGAGTAATACGACCGAAAGAAATTTTCTAAATGAAAACCCTCGGCTGCTTGATGAGTCAAAGGGAACATGGACGAAAAATGAAGAAAAACGGGTTGAAATCCATGATGTAGCCCAATACTCTCCAACACATGCCCAACTCACAGTTTTTAAGAGGAAATCAGCCCCCATAGAAGACCAGCTTCAGATTGATGATTTTCAGGACGGAAAGAAACAAAAAATGGAGACAGTAGCACCATTCTCTCTTCCACCGGGATTGAAGTTTAATGTGGGCTCAACCACATTTGGACTAGCGGCGGCAACTGGGAAACCCCAGTGTCGCAGACATAAATGAGTCTACTAAGCTGGAACTGCCAGGGGTTGTCACACTCTCGTGCAATTAGACACCTAAAAGATCTCCTCCGCAAATTCTCTCAGTTAGTTTGAAACAAAATATTCTTCTGCTAAGTTAGTTGGTCTTAGAGAATCTCTAGATATGCATGGGGCTTTTGTTGACTCACATGGAAAACCGGGGAGTGTCTCCTTATTTTGGATTAAAGATTTGGATATTTCAGTTTTGAGCTATTCTTTCAACTTTATTGATTTCACTATTAAACAACCAATATCTAATTTACTCTGGCATTGTACATGTGTCTATGGGGAACCAAAAACACATTAACGTCGGTCTTTTTGCAAAATTTTCCTACCCTATGTAATGGACCAAACATACCATGGTTATGCATATGGGATTTCAATGAGGTCATGCACCAAAGTGAATTTCAAAGCTCAAACATGAAACCTCCACACCAAATTGACAATTTACGCATAGCGCTAAGTCTATGCAATTTGATAGACTTAGGATATAATGGGTACAAATATACAAGGTTCAGAAATTGGAAAGATCCTGGTACTATAAAGACAGGTTGGACAGGGCTGTATCAAATCCTCTTTGGATGAATGCTTTTCCTGCAGTGAAACTCAGGCATTTATATAGCCATCAATAAGATCATTCTCCAATACTATTACAGATTATGGGCAAGACGAATGACTCGGTGCGCTTGAGAAGGCATAGGCCATTTCATTTTGAAAATTACTGGATCCAATCACCGCAATGCAAAGAAAAAGTAATAGAGTATTGGAATGTAACATCACAAGATTTACCTTCGGCTATTGTAGAGTGTTCACATGGTTTAGTATCATGGGCAAAATCAGAGGTCCATAATCAAAATAAAAAAGAAGAATCAGATCACAACCCAGCTGGAAAGGCTTCAACAAAGTGTCATAAAAAATGAGATTCAGAAAGAAATGGCTAACTTAAAGCTCGAACTAGAAAGACATATATACATGGAAGAAGTAAAATGGAAACAAAGAGAGAGAAAACATTGGTTGGAGAAAGGAGACAGATATCTCAAAACACTTTCAAGCACTTTTTGAAAATTCTCACCCATCCCCAATAATGATAGACCACTTGCCATATTTGATCTCACCAAAAATATCGCCTTCAATGAATACCAGCCTAACAAGACCGTACACTGAATCAGATATATATGCTGCATTGAAGAGTATGGCCCTAAACAAAGCAACATGCCCTGATGGAAAGACACCATCTTTTTTCCAGCAATAGTGGACCATTGTGGGACCAAAGGTCACCCAAGAGGCACTACGTTATTTGAATGATGGTAAAACTATGAGCTCGTTAAATGAAAAAAATGTCGTCCTCATTCCAAAGGTGAAACACCCGAAGGACATCTCCCAATTCCAGCCTATTAGCTTGTGCAACGTGGTTTACAGAATAATCTCAAAATGCATTACTAACAGACTAAAAGTGGTTCTAGATAAAGTCATTTCAAATCACCAAAGTGCTTTCGTGAAGAATAGACTGATCTCAGACAATATCATTATTGCCCATGAAGCTCATCATCATATTAAGAGGAGAACCACAGGGCAGAAGGGGAAGATGTCAATTAAACTAGATATGAGCAAAGCCTTTGATAGGATTGAATGGAATTTTCTACTAAAGATATTAGAGAGAATGAGGTTTGATCAGGAATTCATAAGTCTGATTGAAAGCTGCATATCGACAGTGCATTTCTCCTTCATGCTAAATGGGAAATGTTTTGGAAGAGTTACACCCACTAGAGAACTGAGATGGGGCGACCCACTATCTCCGTATTTATTCATAATCTGCAACGAGGTTTTTTCACAAATGATCCGGGCAGGCATACCGACTAAGAGGTTACACTGTTTGAAAATTGCAAGAAATGCACCAGTGCTATCACATCTCCTATTTGCAGATGATACACTTATTCTTAGAGAGGAAACTAACCAGGAGGCATCGGTGTTAAGAGATTTTTTGCAGATATATGAGGAGGCATCGGGACAGAAGATTAATCTCAACAAATCTTCAATCATGTTTAGTCCAAACACTGAAGATCAGACTAAAGCTAGCATTCTAGCTACCCTCCAAATGACAGAAACAGTCACCCATGATAAGTACTTCAGACTTCCTATAGTTTTTGGGCGATCAAAGGAAAATGCTTTCGAATGAATTAAATATAGAATCTGGGCAAAAATTGATATTTGGGGACATAAACAATTATCAAAAGGTGGAAAAGAGGTCCTGATAAAATCGGCATTACATGCAATACCCACTTATACCATGTCGTGTTTTCTGCTACTCGATAAACTCATAGAAGATATGTACCGACTATATAGTCGGTATTGGTGGGGAAGCACAACTCAGAAAAAAAGATTCACCGGGCTATATGGACAAAACTGTGCTTTCCAAAAAATATGGGAGGATTAGGCTTTAAGGAACTGAAGATTTTCAACACTGCAAAGTTGGGTAAATAGGCATGACGTTTGCTCATCAACCAAAACTCCACTGTTGCCAAGCTTCTAAAAGCCAAGTACTTCCCATCGAGTACCTTATTAGATGCAAATTTAGGGTGGGACCCATCATACGCCTGGAGATCCATCTTGGAAGGACGAAACCTATTGTCAAAAGGAATTCGAAGACGGATTGGATCGGGAGAGAACAAAAGTATAAAAGAGGGTCTATGTATCCCAAGAATAGGAAACTAAAGACCCATATCTTTGGCAAATGATTTCCCGACAGAGCTAAAAGTCTCACATCTTATGTCGAATAATGGCACCACATGGAATGAAGAAGTTATTAGGAACACTTTCAATCAAGAGGAGGCTACTCTCATTCTATCCTTGCCAAGGAATATAAGATCTCGGACTCGGGACCAATGGATATGACATCCTACAGTTGACAGTAAATACACGGTAAAATATTTTTACAATTCAGAAATTAACTCATCAACTCTAGTTGTTGCAGGTAACATACGTCAAGTAGCTCGGGCCCCTCCCCACACTAGAAGAAAATTTGGACTCTAAAGGCACAACCAAAAGTGAAACACTTCTAATGGAGACTATGAAAGAATCATTTACCGTCATCCACAAATATGATTCAAAGACGCATGCCAACTGAACCTTGTTGTTTAAGTTTCTCTATGGATGACATCTCCATTGAACATATATTTTTCCACTGTCCTGTAGCACATCAAGTATGGTTTGCAACAGAACTACATGAGAAGATCTTCCAATTCCGGAAACAAAGCGCAAGCTTATGAGTCCAAGACTTGATACTGGAGATGGAGACACGGGATATGGTAATTGTTGCAACATTGTTATCACAATTATGGTATCACATAAACAAGCTTCTTCATGGGGAAATTCTTGACCTTCAACCTCAACAATGTGTTAACTATGCTACAAAACTACTATCAGACTTAGAGAAACCGTTGAGTGGGGGGACGTTAAATAAAGAGACGAGGAGTCAAAACTCTCAACCACCAGAATAAGGGAATACCCTTCACTTTGATGCAGCTATATCCTCTAACTGAACATGCTTTGGATAGTACATATGCTCTCCTATTGGAACTTGGTTATATGGAGAATCGCAACATATTCCAATAGTGCATACAACAAAACATGTAGAAGCTATGTCATTAAGGGTAGGTATGCTTACAGCCTTACAGAAAGGCATTCAAATCAGTCGCATACAAGGCGATGCACAAGTTCTTATTCGAGCACTCAAGAACAATAATGAAGATCTATTGGACTTCGGCCTCATCATTGATGACATAATTAACCTAGTTGCAAACCATAGATACCCAGAACCATTCTGGATTAGAAGACAGGAAAACAATGTAGTCCACTCTTTAGCTCAACATGCTAAAAATTCTGTAGAGTCTATTTCTAAATGGGAACATATCCCAAACTTTGTACAACAATTCCTTAATGAATGAAATCCAAGATTTACCTCAAAAAAAAGAGAAGAAGATAGAAACAAGGGAAAAATACAAAACCAATCCTATTATTTTCTGAAAATGCCAATCTAACCCTGTAAAATTTGAAAGTGCAATTCTAACCCTGTAAAATTTGAAAGTGTAATTCTAACCCAAAGTTTTTGAACAATTGTGCCGATATTACCAAATTGAACTATTTCAGCATTGACTAAATGAATCAGGTGCTGGCCTAATTTGAAAAGACAACACCCCTGGATTTAAAACCACTCTTTCTACCCCTTGGATTTAATACTACCCCCTCTCATTCAGCTGCTCTGCCGCTTCTGTTCCAGTCGTTGCTCCACCGGCACAAACACTAAGGGTATAATAGACCTTTCAAGTTTTTTAAAGTTTAATTTTTTCACAGGGGTATATTGGTCATTTATTGGATTTTGAAAAAATCTCAAGTTGTCAGGGGTAGATTGACACTTTCCTCCAAAACTTAGGGTTAGATTTGCACATTTAAATTTTACAAGGTTAAATTGACACTTTCGACCAAAACATAAGCTTATTTAAACACTTAACTCTACAAACAATTAAGTTACATGGGACAATGAGAGATGTAAATACCATTTTGAAAAGTTAAGCAATGAAAGTAACATTATTCCAAAAAGAAGAAGATTCAAACAAACATTAAGGTGATTAAAGTGAATTCTTCTCAATAAGACTATACTTTAATAGTTAATTGTATAGAAGGAAAAACACCAGTACTTGCATTATTAAAATATAAGAAATGACATCTTTTACACATTACATGAAGTAATGGCTAATTTCAGTTAAGGAATCAAATCATTCAATTCCAATTCACATCATAGTTTATATGTTAATAATAATAATAAATATCAAGATTTCTATCATCTCACAAGATTATATAAATACAACCTTAATTATAGTCCTCTTCATTGCACTAGATGTGTAGTATATAAGTACACAGTTATAGCACCAAATACTCGTGTGAAATTGTGGTTGGTGTAGATCAGGTGTAAGAGTAATTAATAGCTATGGATACCAAAACAGCGGTTCTGATGCTAATGATACTAACGGCGATCATCACTCATTCTGGAGCGGCTAAAGTAATGGAACAAGTTCACAAGCTAGAGGCAAGCAAACAAGATTGCTACAATCAATGTTTCTACCATTGTTCCGTCGTAGAATCGGACCCAACCTGTCTCGATAATTGCAGAGCAGAATGTAAGGGAAGATTACAGAAAAGTTCGCCCAAGGCTAGTGATTGACACCCATTCCTTTTTAAATAGAGAAAATTGCTTTTACAACCTACCTAATTTACATAAGTGTCGATATAACCTTTTGATAGCTGAAAGTGCAGACATAACTCTACATAGTTGATGTAAGTGTCAATATAACATTTTCGATGGAAACGTCAATTTTACCCATTTACGAATGTGCTAATATAATAACCATATAAGTTTTTAAAATGTGCTGATATAACCCTATAAGTGGTCCGGCGGCGGTCGGCGGTGGTCCGGCGAACTCAAATTCATATTTTAACACAAAGGGTATTTTGGACATTTTAAATTCAGTCAACGCCGGAAAATGGAAGTCAATGCCGGAAATGGAGTCTGAGGGTTATATTGGCACTTACACTAACTAGTTATGGTTATTTTTACGTTAAAAATTATTTGAGCATTATATTAGCACTTATATTAAGTAGGTATGGTTATATTGGTATATATCCAAAAATAAAAGGGTAGGTGTCTATCAGTCCGCCCACCTATGAAAATGCTGAAAATTTTAAGCTTTTATCAATTTCAAAAAACATATCATTATCATAACTTGAAAGCTAAATTAATGTACAAGTCTTGAGTGATTAGAAATATAAGCGAATTGCGTCCAGTGTAGCTATTGTCTATTTCATGGTGCTCCAACCTCGGAAGGCAACTACCTCAATTAAGTTATACCCTCAATTTTTTGTATTGATTTGAATCATTGTTTGCCTGAATTTTCAACTCTATCACGGATAAAAGGGAATTTGATTTGTTAAGGTGGAATTTTAACTCTACCGTATCATGTTAAATCAATTGATTTCTAATCACTTAAGACTTTTACATTAATTTAATTTTTCAAGATAAAATAATTATCTATTTTGAAGTTGACAAAACTTTGAAGTTTAGTAATTTTTTATATCGAAATATCACCTGTTACGGTGGATGGTTTGACAAATACCTACTTGTTTATGAAATGATTTACAAGGATTTTGTGGTTTGGAAAGAATAGTTTGAACTAATGCCTAAAATTTTGTATTGTGCAAACCCGCCAGAGGTGGGTAATTTGTTTAATTTTTTCACTCCGAATTTACATTCTTTGATCAAACTCATAATCATAATAATTTCAGATCGTTAAACTTTAAGAAAATGGGAATCAAAATCGGTAACAGATAATTCTTAAACTAAAGTTCAAAATAAAACGTGACATAAAAAAAAAATCAAACCTACTTATAGCAATAAAAATTTAATGAGTGTGTTTAATGACCATAATCTAGATCCACCCATGATCAAAATTATAGTGCAGGGGTCTTAACCTTTTGAAATCTAACTTAGACGGTAATAGCCATTCTCATTATATTCTTTTGAGTAAAGTGCAAAAAGATAATTTGAGTCCCTTAATAACTGCCGAAGCAACATCAAATTTTTTGAAAGTGTCAAAATGATCCTTGGGTCAGCCTCGAGTTTTCAACGCCGATCTTGAGTCAACTGGGCATAATGATGACATTCGACGAATATTTAGATTTGTTTCAGCATATTCGATGAAAAACAACTTGTATCATTGTTCTTGTAACTTAGGTTGTTGTAAAAACTAAAATTAAATGTTAAAAACCAAAGTTAAAAGTTGTTTAATTTTTACTTCAAATATGAAATAACCAAAGTAAAATTTTCAAAAAATCGAAGTTAAAAATATATTAGCCCATTTTACCAAATTGGTCAGAACAATCTTGACCCAAACCTTAATAATATAAAAAGCAGGTCTGGCTTCACAGTGGAGGCATATGAGGTGCTTGCTTCAGTCCCTTAACTTAGCAATTATACAGGGGCCTAATTTTAATTTTTTACTATATATAGAGAAAAATAGTAAATATTACATATTTTAATTAGCTCCCTTAATAAAAAAATTTCTCATCTCATGTGAGGCTTCGTTTTATAATTTTGAATGTTAAATATTATATGGGGGGCCTGTTTTTTCTAATTTGTTTCAGGCCCCAAAATATTCGGGCCGATCCTGTATAAAAGCCTCACCACCTATTTTGGCTCTGTTTGGCAGGGCCTTTTAGCTGATGTGCTTATAAGCAAAACACTTTTTGGTGTTTGGTAAACTGCTAAAAACAGCTTATTTTGAAAGCAGAAACTATTTTTGGGGGAAAAGCAGAAGCTGGTCTCCCCCTGCTTTCAAAATAAGTCAGCTTTGCTTATAAGCACAGTTCTACCAAACAGACCCATATTAGAGTGGTTACCTCTTTGAAAAAGTAAAAAATTCATTCATTTTGGCTATGGCTAGCTATTGAATGATATTGGAATTAATGGTTGGTTTAACTAGACTTATCCTCATATATTATTAGCAAAGTATTGGAAAAAACCTTCTTTCCATAAATATATGTAAAGATAAATATATGTAAAGATGAGGTTGAATTGGAATTATAGAAAACTAAAAGGTTTTAGTTGCAATATTAAAATTTTTTATGCAACGTGCAATAGTTATAAGTGTATGACTCGATTAATGCAACCCAAAATTTTTATCTTGATTTCTTCTAATTTACAGTTTAAACTTTAATCGTTCCATAATTTGTGAAAATATATTCTTTCAAGAGACATACTCTACATTATTATGGATGATTTTACTATTGATAATTCGTATTATTCAAAATATAGAAGATAATAGATTATATTTTGATTTACTCATAGCAGATATCAGATCTCGTTGTCACAACTACAAGATTCACAAATAAAATGGATTACTAAGCCGTAAAATAGGATTGCCACCGAATTACCAGGATTACTAGACATGGTTTTTAAAAGTAAATTATTTAATTTTTCCTTCATGGAGTACAACTTTGGACTCACCATAGGACGATATTCATCTTTGTACGAGACAAGCATATCAAATATTCCAAAGGTTAAATTCCAGATTCAACCATGATATGTACAGAAATAACGAAAGAGAAGTCGATCGAACATAAATATACGGAAAGGTATCAATAGAATAGAGGAAAGAGTAACGGAGGAGTAAAGAACAACTAATAGAGAGGGAAGAATAAAAAATGAAGTCATTTTGCCAAATCACATAGTGTGCCAGATCGTGGTAAAACGACGTCGTTATCAATGGCGGAACTAGGGGGTGAGTCGGTGCGGCCGCCCCCCAAACCTCCGGTGACTAGGGTAATATACCCCTCCCGCCCCTGCCCCTGCCCCTGCCCCTGCCCCGCCACTCCTAGCCCAGCCCCGCCCCTGCCCCGCCCAGTCCCCGCCCAGCCCAACCCCGCCCCTCTTCAAATATCCTTTTAGTTCCGTCACTAGTCGTTATGTAAAAATATGACATAAAATAACCAAAATACCCATTTGACAAAAATTATATGAAGAGTTATTATTTTACTCCCTCCGTACCATCTAGAGTTGCACTCTTACTTTTTGCACGTCGTTCAAGAGACATGTTTGACCGTTAGTATATTTATCTACGTATAATAATGGAAAATAAAAAGTTTATATTTAAAAACTACTTGTTACGACGAATTGAACAATATCATATACGATAATATTATTGTTCATATATCTATTCAAATACGTGAATAAATTTTGATGGAGAATAACGTTCAAAAAGTAAGAGTGCAAGTTCAGTTGGGACAAAGAGAATACATGGTTTAAGTTAAGACTAAGATAAATAGGGAGGAGTATTTTTGTTTGGAGCAGGCTTTTTGCGTTGCGTAAATGAATTGGGTCTCACCTTTAGGCCCAAGATAAAAGAACATTTGCAGGCCTAATTCAAATTCACTCACCAAATTAGCGCAAAATTCTTCACCGAACATTTCAAAATATTTGACCCTTACCGCCAAAACCTAATAACGCCTACGTATTATAATAGCATAAATCTCATTCCGCATTTAAACATTTCAAAATTTTGAAATCTGAACTCTGGCGCGTCTGAGAAAATGAGAGACTACCAGCTCCAAACACCGAAAAAGGATCACGCTGCCGCAAACCGCAGACCAAAGCTCGCCGCCGATCGCAACAAGAAATCGCTGAAGGTTTAATCTCCATTCTACGCTTTTTGATCAGGTTATTTGATTTAGAATGCTTATTTGATCTTCGTTTTTAATTTTTCGCTTGTTTTTCAGCAGACTAGCCAGAAGAACTTGAATCCAGAGTTTTCCGCGCATGCTACAGATGCCTTTGGGTTTGGATCTCCAAAGGATTCGATCGATTCTTCTTCAGTTGTGGAGAACAGTGGGGAGAATCTTCTCGACGATCTGTCTGAGGTAACTGGAGAGATTCAACACACACTCACTCACAGAGTTTCTCTCTGTTTTGTTTGTTCTGTACGTTTCGATCGTTTTTCTATCTCACCTTACTGAAGCATTTGATTTAAATTTCTGAAGAAACATTAGTCTGTTTTCATATGAATTGCAAGTGTTGCTATACGATAATTCACGACTGCATTTGTTATACTAATGGCTGGTATTGTTTATTGAATGTGGAAAATTCTCCTAATCTGAGCACTCGGTGTTAATTTGATTTAGTAATATTTGCTGTAATACGGTTTTGAGATGAACCTATACTGCGGAGATTGTTTTAGTGTTTTTTGATTGAGCGGTTACATTTGTGTTGTTTCTCGAGGTGATTTTTAGATATGTTACTCTCACTCGCAGGGTTTCACTGGTTTAATGACTCCAGCAGCATCATCGACAACAAATTCCGAGGTTGTCAATTCATCTGATGTCTCACCTTTGCCGTCTATTATCACTCCAGATGAACCGAAGTATGGAACAGGTTCAACCAGTGGTATGATCAGGACTGTAAAAGAAAGCGTGACTAAGAGCTGCGTGGAGATGGAGATAGTACTGAAAAGTTTGAGGGAAGCTCAGATCCAGGTCACGAGAGGGAAAACCATAGATTCGCAGTCTAAGAGAATATTAGATGCTGTGTTGACTATTCTTATCGAAGATATTACTCAGTTGCCTGTGGAGGACTGGATTGATGAACTCATGTCAAAGAAATGCTATGTGGTGCTTCTGTCCATTGTGCTGTGGACTCTTGCTATATTCGTATTTCTGCTCAGTTCCTCGCGTGGTGGAATCTCCTCTATCGGTACAGTTCCGACCTAGTTGCGTTTCTGCACAGACAGAAGTAAGTTCCTATTCTGTATCTTGCTGGTCTCTTTAGTTCTAACATGTCTTGGTGAATAGTGAATACTGCTGAAAACTATTGACAGCTGGGCTTTACTTGGTGGTTCTAGTACAATTATGAAAGATTTAGAAACTTGTGGGTGATAGATGGAGTACAATTTTAAATGTAGTTATATTGCATGATGATCATACACTGTTGCTGCACATTTTCTCTGGTAGTACAGTCGAGGTTCAGCGCTGTTAGCTTATCCATTATGTTCTTAGTGATGGATTGCATGCTTTGTTCCCATCCTTATGTTATCAGTTGACTGGAGATTGATTCGCATTATTAGTTTTGGAGAGCATGCTGTGTGCTGGGAAGAAAGACAGCTTTAATTGAACAAGTACAAATTATCAATAGCATTATCTAATCTGTCATTTGAAAGCTTGTTTCATCTCTCACTGATTCCTTTTGCCTTAATAAAGACATGTCTGTTCTGTGGTGCTTGTGCTCAAGCAAATACATAATATGAAACTGGGTTTTATCAAATTTATCATGACTTTTTGAGCCTTTGTTGTTTGCTTCACTGATCAGGCATTTCATCTGAATGTTGCTTGAACCATTCAATGATTCCTGGTTTGTTAGGACTTGTTACACCTGATTTATACTAATTTCAGTTTGGAACCTTACGCTCAGTTGCTCACCATGTCTACTCTTTATTCTGTATGGCCGTGTCAACCTGGCATTAGTCATATCATGTTTGTAGTCCAAATACTGGATGGAAATCCTACCGTGGAATCCACTGAGCTCGACTCAGACCATCCTTGACACTGATTTATTTGTTTTCTGGGGCATCTCTTCTGGTAGAAGAGATCTTATCGAGTTCAAGCTCATCCGTTCTCGTAATGTATTGGTTAGTATAATCTGTATATGACTGTTCTTTCTCACTCTTTTAAGTTAGAGCCAGCAAAAGATCCTTTCTTATAACTTATAAGGCTCCAATTGGTCTCTAAGCTCTTTACTATGGGAAACTATTAAAAGGTTTATTGGGATCAGTACAATCCCAAGAAAGTACTGATCAAACTTGAGCTATTATTCAGAATAAAGAGTTTGTCTGGTTAAATGAGCATAATTTGAATCAAGGGATGTTAATTTCTTGGTGAAAATGAGCATAGTTAAGGACTTCATTTGGCTTATCTCCTTGTTTTAGGACATCACTCTAGGGGTCCAGTTGCCCTATATATGGTCCGATCTATGGTAGGATGTTGACAAAAGTTTCTTAAAGTAGTAGTTTAATATATTATCTTTAGTAAATAAATCGCGCACAGTAGATATTTCGGTTGAAAAGGTTAAAGCAGTGTAGTAACCATTTGAATACCATGTAACAATTAACAAGCATTTAATCAAATCATGACACGCGTGATAATACAATGCAGCTAGACATTCTCTGTGATAATGATTTGTTGTTCTTGTGCAATATAATCAAAAGCTTTGACGATTGAAGTCTTCTAGAGTATCATAACTGTCTTATCCTTCATTTAGAACTAAATTCACTGATTACTTTATACTTCCCTGAGAAGTAATTCTTAAACAAAGTAGTGGTTTATTATTCTCTTAGAGGAGCTCTAGGTTGCGTGACAATGTGGACAGTTTAGAATATTGTCGGTGGCTTTGACTTCAGTTTAAGGGAGTGGTTATTAGAGAGCAGGTAATCTCCATTCAAACCAATCTACTATTAGAGGTGTTAGTTTTAAATTGGCAGATTATATGATGTGTCGGGACTTATAAGTTGATTTACTTATAAGAGTAGTGGATTTTAGTGTCTTGAAGGAAAAATAAAAGTTATAATTTTCTCAAACTTTTAAAATAAGTCAGTTTTACTAATAAGCACAAATTCATTAAGAGCATTCATAACTGGATCAATGTTATATTATATCACATGTTTAATATAATTTTATATGTTATTTCGATTAAAGAAATAATTGTTGGATTAATCGAGTCGATTGAATTGTCTTAGTACATCGGTTGTCGGTTGCCAAATGCTTTTGAATTACTAAACAGAAAATGGGACCATATTTCCACTATATAGAGGAAGAAATAAATGAAAATGATAGGCACCATGTTTTTTCTAACTTTAGCTAAAACCATAATTTTTGTGCAATAAGGTAAAGGTTAAAAAAAAACTGTTGCTGGCCACAATTTTTGCATCCCTTAATGGGTGTCAATTTATGTTACTTTATGCAAGGTGTTCGTTTACACTCCCCACATGCAAGAACAAAGTGTGTAGTAGGTTGAAAAGCCTTCTCCTTTGTTCAGGGGATTTGAATGATTTGCCAAACGGACCTTCTTTCATATTCTGTGCATCTAAATGGTTCTTTTCCTTCAGATTATGCTGATCTTTTGCTAACTTCGCCATAATACTTGGGATTTTGTCCATCTAAGCTACACATTTCTCAAGTATAGAGCCTAATAATGCATATCTACGTACTTGGTCATGCGTAATGAAATCTTCCACCATAATTATAGGAAGAATTATTGATGCCTTTGGCTAATGGGTAGCACATTCTTCTAGCAGAGCCAAAACTAATTGAGTGTAGGATAATTTTGTCAGCATTATAATACTCATCTATGTTACCTGGCTCTTTTAATTTTCTTTATATGATATATCTGTCGAACTTTTATCATGTTGTCTCCCCAAGACATTAAGTGAATGAAATAAGTAAAAAATCGTTCTTATCTCTGAAAATCTCATATTTACGTAGAGTGATGGTAAGGATGGCTTATGTGCCTCATGTAAAGTTGTCAGAGTATGATTAACTAAGGATTTAAAATTACTGTTTATGCTACCCAGTATTGCCCGTAACACGACATGACACTTGATTACTTCATTTGAAACCAAAAAGTTTTGACATTTTCTACATAATGGCATAGATACTCTGTCTAGTACCTAAATTTGTGTATGATTTATGCATATCAAAATTATAAACCTGTGTTTGACTTCCTAAACAATTAGCCAGAACGTCATTAGAAGAGAAGACTAGTTTAGTTTGTTATTGTTGTTTCCTGACTTGGTACACGGGCATTGTGTATAAAAAATTGGACCATAACAGGTACTGAGTAGAGCCCATTCCAACACGAACGCCTCTAGACAATGCAGCTCAACAAAAGATGCTGCTA
>JAULKM010092868.1:0-11173 GCA_032355605.1 Rubia tinctorum
AAGGCAGGAGGGAGTCAGTCCCATGTGCGTGTCAGCGCTTTTGGTCAGGGACCGGTTTCTTGACGAGTTCCCACACAAGAAACCATCACTGTGAGTGTTTTCGGTTTCTAGAACGGTTTTTTAAAATTAAGAAACCACCACTGCACATGCCCTTAGTAGTTTTGTAAGTTGGGGGCCAAAAGTGTTCAAAAAAGAAGATGAGTGGTCAAAGGTGAACGATGATGATAGTTCAAACACTACCGAATTCATTTGCTCTTTTAAAAAATAAATTAATTAAAATGTTGTTTAAATTTGTCTTTTCTGAAGTTTTACATTTCATCATTAATAGTTAAATTTTTTTTTATTTCTTACATGTATCATGAAATTTACATTTCCTGATTATTAGTTGAAAATGTTGTTTAGGTTTTATTTTAAATTTATATCCACAGACGTAATTATATAATGGGAAAGTCTTAAAATTTTATAGATAGTTTTATTTATTTATTAGAATGATGGATGGAATATATATATATATATATATATATATATTGAATTCAATGTGGTTCTAGATTTTCCGTCATTAGTAGTTTAACTATATATTTTTAGTTTCACATTAGTTAATATGCAACTTTTATATTTATATTATTTAAAATAAAGAAGTTATAGAAATAAGTCTTGATAATGTATATAGAAGGTTTTTATTTTTTTTAGAAGGATGTACAATTATATATATAGATAGGGAGAATTGGGATCATGTGAGAACACACATTTAAAATGAGAGCACATTTTTATGTGAGAACATATCCTAACCACTGATTTAGATGAATCAACGATTCAGATTGAAGGAAAATATTTAACAAAATTAAGCTCAATAACTTATAAAGAAAGTCACGGATTCATTATAGAATGCGCACGCTACCATTATTGGACTAAATTAAAATGGTGCTGCGCATGGCAGTTTCCACACATTCATTCATTCATTCCTAAATTAAAATTATGTGAATTATGTATTGTTTATCTTATCTAATATTCTTATCAAAATAATAATATTTATAAGTGCTTAAATATAGACTTTAGTGTGTTAGTGCTTCTTTTATAATTTATGCGTGCTACAAAGTATTTTAATAAAAGAATGATATCAAGTTGCTTAAATAAAAATTCACAAGTACCTCCACTGCAATTTATAAGGGTTTTGATACTTCTTTAATAATTTGTACGTGTCATGGAAACAAGTTCAGAAAAATATAGTTTCATGATGTTTAAAGTATAACTAGTAGGTGTTTCAACAATACCTTGTAAGTGCTTCAACAATAGCTTGTAAATGCTTCAACTACAACTTGTAATTGTTACGATAATAACTTGGCAATTAGAGTATAACTCAAAAGTGCTTCAATCAAAGGTGATTCAATCAAAGGTGCTTCAATCAAAGGTGATTCAAATGTAACTTACAGGTGAATATTTTAATTCACAAGTACAACCCAAAGGTGCTTCAAATGTAATTTATAGGTGAATATTTTAATTGTTAAGCACTCTACAATAACAACTTGGTGTTTAAAGTATAAATCAAATGTGGTTCAATTATTACTTGTAAATGCTTCAATTGCAAATTCTAGGTGTTTCTTTTAATTCTTACGTGCGCTACAAAAACAATTAGGTATAACTCAAAAGTGGTTCAATCGTCGCTAGTAAGTGATTCAAATGTAATTAATTAATTTTTAATTTTATGTAAAAATCAAACTAAATAATAGTGTGTCGGACTTGAGTGAAAAAGAAGTAATTAAATAAGTTAGATGAATCCTATATTAGTGAGGAGAAAACATAATTAATTGGAGCTGGAAATCCCATATATTTTCATACGCTGTGGTGGAAAACGGATGGAGTATTATTCTCATTCTTTTTCGGATACTCCTATTTCCGGATTCAATGTTATAATCGGACTTGAAGTTTTAATCCAATACAACGACTCGTGAGTTTTTTCTCCAGCCCGTAATAACCATTAGATTATTCAATGGCTCAAATTTTTTCTCACATAAATGAGTGTTTTCACATTAAAAATGTGTTTTCACCTGAACCCACCCTTATATGCATATAAGTATACATATTAATTTAATATGGTTCTAAATTTTATATTAGTAGTTGGAAACTATGTTAATTTGATTTTATGTTAGTTAATATGTTATTTCTCAGTGTTTTTAAGTTAAAATAAAGAAATTATAAAAACACGCCTTAAAAATATGTAGATTTTGATTATTAATTAGAATGATATATAGACTATATATATATAATTTAACGTAGTTCTAGATTTCTTCGATAGTAGTTAAAATTTATATTTGTGTAATTTCATGTTAGTTAATATATTATTATTATATTTATTTTAGTTAAAATGTGTAAGTGACTTTTATTATTTAATAGAATGATGTACAGATTATATATATATATAGTACTGTTTGATTAGTTTACAATTGAAACGGATCATGTACTATATGAACACTTTTTACCTCAATTTTAATGATTTTTATTTATTTTGGTTGTATTATTAAAATAACAGAGGTAAATACCGTTACAAAAAAGAGTATAATTTTTTTATCTCGATTCACAATCGGGGTAAAAAGTGTTTTTAGCCTATTTTTTTAAAAAAATATCTAGGTATAATTTTATTATCGACTCTACGACCGACAACTTAGCAATGTCGGTCAATGCGCAGGTAACATTGTTAACCGATGTTGGTCTTACCAAATGCTTAACTGATGTCACTCGAGCCCCTTAACAACATCGGCATGCTGGCGATGTAACTGATGTTGTTAACGTGGTCGAGCAGTACCGAAATGTCTGACATAGGTCATGTTTTTGAGAGATATCTATCATCTTGACATAGTTTAGTATTTTATCGTTGATGACATAGTCGATGCAGCTAGTTTATCGAAATGGTCGAACGACACATAATGTTTAATTGATGTTCAATTTATGCTAAACGGAAGCTCATAACACAACCACCACAACAATAACATATTACAATCTTATTATACAAACTACCAGAATAATATCGATTGTCTCTCCATAATCGGTAGTCAATCTCAATTAGTAATCTCTGTAAGACATTCAAATTAACACATTTCAAAAACCGTGGAAGGGTATTAAAAGAATGATATTTACAATCAATATCCATTATAATATAATGGCTGCACTATATTTAATTCAGACACTTGGTACATGACCTTTTCCGAAATAGTCGAACAATGATCAACTTCAGTTATTCTATACATAGAAAGTCTGTTTATAATTTTTCCCGACCCATTACTACAATTTCACACAAAGCTAGATTATGTTAGAAATAGACAATTCACAAATACAATAATCGTACTAATAAAAGACTAATACGTATAACATGCCATTCAAGAAAGTGAAAGTTACCATTTATATCCTCCTTTTAGGGATTGTGATCTACCAACCTCAATTATATTTCATCCTATCATCTATAACATCACAATTTTCTCTAATGTTAGTCATAGCATGAATTGCCCATGAAAAACAAAGAAACATAATTTCCTCTGCATATGTGCGATGTCGGTCACATTTAATTTTCTTATGACTAAGACCAACAACTCATGACCGACGTCGGAGATTCAAGCAATGTTCTAGCAAAACAAAATTCTTATCTGGAATCAACCTTAAACTATGCCTAGTACTAACTAGTGGAAAGTTTTTTATTAAGGCCGGAATCAAAGGTGGTTCCATCATTTTTCTAAGGAACCACCTTTCTAGAGGCCTTATGAACTTGGAACACATATAATTTGGGTGTTCGGATGCTGGGAAGCCGTTTGGACCGACTTAGAAGTCAGATATCCAAGAACCTCCTTCTAAAACTTCCAATGGAAGGCAATTTTTCAATGAACCGCCTTTAATCGGGTCTCACATAAGGTAGTTCTGTCTAACCGTCTTCTATTGACCAAACTTCCGAATTCGGAAGTAGGATCCGAGATATGTTACGAATTCATAACATGTCCTACACTGCGCTATAGAAGGGTAGATTTAAGTTATGAACTCGTAAGTTATTCTGACCATTATTCCAGACTCGTAAGTTTATCAGTTAGGAAATTAGGGTTAAATCACAAGGTTTCAATTTTGGAACCTTGTCTAGTTGACATAAATGCTGCCTTTTATATTTTTTGTTTAAATGCTCATTTGCGAAAAACAAATTTTCGAATTGGGATTCATGAAGAACTACTGAAGTATTACTTTGGCATTGGAAAAGTCATGAACAATTCAATTACATTAATGTAAGGATAGTGAATTTGGTTTGAATTGTTTTTGAGATTTTTTGATTTTTTTTAATGCAATTGGTTAATTATGATTTTTGAGTTTAGAGGATGAATGTAAATGTGAATGTTTTTTGTTGTATCATCCTTATGGGTTGTGAATGTCGTTATGACATAGGTAATAGAATATGGTTCGAATTGAATTGATTGGTAGGGACTCGAGAAAATCACCCGATTACATCCCGTTGATAGAATCTTTTATTGTGGTTGCTTTTGAACACGCTTCCTTGAATGGTGTGTTAGGAGCACGTTGCCCGTGTAAGGATTTTAGAAATGGTGTAATTTTGGTAGGAAGAAGTTACGTGAACAACTCATCATGGGAGGGTTTCAACCTAGTTACGCTTCTTGGGTGTGGCATAAGGAGGTTGAAAAAGGTATGGAGGAAGGCACAATTCGTAAATAATCCGATGATTCTTTTATGAATGAAGGATTCGAGGACATGTTAGAGTATGTTGCCAGATAATTTCATGGTAAACCTGAGGTCCTGGAAGATTTGCATAACGATAAGATGACGACATTGTATAATGGTTTGGAACATTCGGTGTTGAGCGACACTTTGCGAATGATGAATTTGAAAGCGAAGTACAAGTGGACTAAAAAGGGGATGGCAGAAACTCTTAAATTTTTTTGGGGATTTCTTCCAAAAGATAATCCTTTGCCCGACCGATCGTATGCCGCTAAAAGAATTCTTTGTCCGATGGGAATGGAATTACAAAAAATCCATGCATGTCCGATGTATGTTGTATAGAGGGAAGGAGGACGAGAATCGAGACAGTTGTTGGGTCTGTGGTGAGTCTCGGTAGAAGTTGAAGTGGGTGGAATCGCGGTTGGTGCAGAAGTGGAGTTGGCTATGAAGAAAAAGATACCGGCTAAAGTTTTATGGTATCTCCTTACCATTCCCTGGTTGAAGAAGTTGTTTGCTTGCAAAGAAGATGAAAAATTGTTGTGATGGCACACCGAAAGAGATTGACCAACAAATGACGTGATAAGTCATACATTGGATGGTGAGCAGTGGAAGAAAATTAATGCTATGTATCTCAAGTTTGGTGATGAGCTGCAACATTTGAGACTAGGCCTTTCCATCGAAAGAATGAATCCATTTGGTAGTTTGAGTAGAACATACAGTTATTGGCCCGTTATGATGGTGGTCTATAATCTTCCATCCTGATTTACAATGAAAAGGAAGTATGTATTATTATCTATGATGATTTTGGGGCCTAAGCAACCTAGTAAGTACATAGATGTCTACCTTGCCCCTCTAGTGGATGATTTTTTGACCTTGTTAAATGAAAATTTCCGCACGTACGATGGAAGTGCAGAAGAATATTTGACATTGAAGGCTTTGTTGTTTTGTACCTTAAACGATTTTACCACATATGGAAATTTTTCAGGGTACTTGATAAAAGATCACTGTGCGTGTCCAGTGTGTGAGAAGGAAAGAACATTTTGTCAATTAAAGCATGGGTACAAAACCTCATATCTAGGCCAAAGACATTTTCTTCCAGAGGGACACCCATGGTGATTCACGAAGAAGTGGTTCAATGGAAAAGTGGAGAACAAAGTTCCACCATTACCATTGACGAGTGTTAATTTTTTTGAAAGAGTTACAGAATTGAATAACGGTTTTGGGAAGAGAAAGTGCAAAGCTACTTGTGAAGGAAGTTGGAAGAAATGCTCTAATTTTTTTAGACTCCCTTATTGGAAACACTTGGAAATCGGACATTGCCTTGATGTGATGCACATTGAGAAGAATGTGTGTGATTTTTTGGTGAGGAAACTATTGAATACGCTCTGTGAAATGAAGGATAGGGGTGAAGGCTCGCCTTGACCTAGTCGAAATGGGCATTAAGAAAATTTTGGGGCTTGTAAGAAATGGTGATGATTGCTATCCCCCCATGCTTTCTATTCTATGTCTGAGTTGGAGAAGAAGTCATATTGTTGGACCCTTAGTGGCATGAAAGTGCCAACGACTTACTCTTTAAACATAAGTTCATACATTTCTCTCGTTAAGCTGATGTTGGTTAGTTTGAAATCACATGAATGTCACAACTTGATGCAAGAATTGAATGCCATTGAAATTAGGTCCACTTTACCATCTCATTTAAGATTGTGCATCACGAAACTTTTCTTGTTCTTCAAGTCAATATGTTTGAAAACCATTACTGTTTTCAAGCTTGACCATTTGCAGGAGATAGTAGTTGAAGTTTTGTGTCAGATGGAGATGTACCCCCCCCCCCCTTCATTCTTTGACATTATGGTCCACTTGATAGTCTATTTAGTAAGGTAGATCAAGCTCCGTGGACCGGTATTTCTAAGGTGGATGTACTCGTTCAAGAGGTATATGAAAATTTTGAAACATTTTGTGAAGAATAGATATAGACCCGATGAAGTATTGTGCAGTTTTACGTAGCGGGGGAAGTAATTGAATTTCGTAAAATATATTTAAATGAAGCTGATCCTGCTGGTGTTCCGAAATTGAGGCACAGAGGTTAGCGTAAAACTGTACGATCTCATCGGTGTGAACCATATCCTCCAAGGTCAACAATTTATCCATATGTTGGTTGTGAAAATAGCGAATAAGGTAGCATAAGGATAATTCTTAAAATTGATCACTAGGCACGACCTTAGGATTCATACATTTACGCTTAGAAAGGAAATAGACATACCTTCGTTCTGCCTCGTTGTTAAAGAACCTCATACTCTCCCTTGTATCAATGAATGAAGTATGGATCCTAGCTGAAACTTTGCCAAGATTGCTAGTCCTTATACCGCCCCAACTCCAGAGGCGGAGCTACCCCTGTGCAAGGTAGGAAAATTGCCTAGTGCCCTTATTTATTTTTAATTTAAGACTCACTTTATTCTTCTAAATTTAAAATCTTCTCGGAATTTTAAACTACCTTCAAAGACATAGTAATCAAATTAAATTGTGACCCACCAATTTTTTTGTATGGATCCGCCCTTGCCCGGCTCCTTGACATTTTTGTGGCAAATATGCATTTTGGCATTTTACGAGTTCAAAATTGAAAGTGGTCACCTTGGGTTCTTGAGCTTCGTTTGAATTGGGGATTTTTTTCCCCGATTCAGATTATATATATATATATGTACCAGTTCCGAAGTCGAAATAGGGACCAAGGGTTTGAGATGGAACCAAATGACTTACTAACTCGTAAGTCCTTCATATCTTAATATATGAAGCACGAATATAGTTTTGAATTCGGAACTTAAATCTTCCCGGATATAAGTTCAAGGAATTAAAGGTATTTTCAAAGGGGAGTAAGTAATGTTCCAAATAGGTGTGATTTTCCCCCATTTCCACCAAAAACCAAACCCAAACCCTGCTTCTTCTCAAACCCACCTTAAATCTTCTACCAAACCAAAGTTGATGTTTCAATTACACCGAACCTTAGCTATACTACTCTATATTCATCATCTTCAAAGATTATGTCAGAAATTGGGGACTTTGGGCAAGGGTTTTGAAGACAAAAATTGGAGCTTGGGATAGTCATCATACCTCTGTAGGAGAAGATCGGGTAAATATTCCTCAATTCAAGAATAATGTGTTAAAGATTAGTAATTTAATTTGTTACATGACAAAGCAATCACTTTATTATATTAGTTTACTTCAAATAAATTCATAATTGACATGTTTGAGTTTACCCGATGAGAGATTGTTGATTTGTGATGGTCGATTTGGGTATATACGATTGATGTTGTAGGTATTAAAATGTCAAAAAAGGTCTCGTGATGATATTGTATCTTCGCAAAATAGAAATACTGAGACAACAATTGATGAAGATAAGGACGAGGAAGGGTCAAATGAGGTAGGAATTGCTAAAACCCATTGTAGGACACTAGAGGTGAATGGCTAGAAAGGAATAAAGTGGGTCGTTACTTGTCGGAAGAACGTGCTAAATGGTCTAGATGGATAGGGAAGGTAGTTGGCGGGGTTTTTGAACAATTAATTAGAATTCTTCACTAGCTATAGTGGCAGCGGAAGAACTAGAACGTTGGTTGTGAGTTGAAATCTGGAACATGAGTGGTGAACCGGAGCTGGGAACATTGATGGTGAGTTGGGGAGCTTTGGTTGGTGGTGCCGGTTGACGAAGGATTGAAGGAATGAACTTTCAGAAAAATTGAATTCGCGAAGGAAAAGAAGAATTGTGAAGGAAAGGAAGAATTGTAAGGGAAGGAAGAGAAAAGAAAATAAATATGTGTTGGGTTATTAATGATCTTGCAAAGAATAATGTAGCTTGTATTCGCACTGCAAACAGAAAGCAAACAGAATTAGTACAAGATGGTTAAATTTAGAATCGCCATCTACTGAAATTATACCGTCGTCTTTTGAGTGTTACATCCAAAATCAATGGTTCCATGTGTGGAACCTACATTCAACGGGGTTCTAGTAATTTTATACGGAAATACCTTCTAATGGAGCCGTTCATGGCCATTCTCCCACCAGTGTTTACATCAATATTAACCCCCTCATCTACCTGTGACATACTTTAGTGGGTCTATCAAACCTCCTCTAACACTGAAGGCTCACTCATATGTCAATGTCACGACCACTCCAGATTGTGTCATTATTGTTAGAACTGTTGCGTATGAGAACCAACAACTCACAGGCTTGTTAGTCGCGACCCTCACCAAAGAGGTTATGCTCAAGATGGTTAGATGTCTCACTTCTCGTGATATTTGATACACTCTTCACGCTGCTTATCAAAATCATTCTTCCTTAAAAATTACATAATTAAAGGATCAACTTCATACCATTCGTCGTGGTTCATGAAATCCATCTCAAGTTGGATCCCATTTTTTAACAATTAGCATTGCTCAATTCTCCAGTGGATCATGTTGATTAAGTTATCACCTTCTCATCATAAGGGTTATCGCTACATTGATCATACTACAATAAGGTCTACATTACCCACCATTCTTGGGATGAAGGTTTCCTTCCTTATGCTAACGGTACTTCCTCTGAGCATTCCGGCATTTTTGGATCCTACTGAGACATTTTCCCGTAAGGGCGTCTCCTTCACCAACTTCATGCCTTGCTTATGTTTTTGATGACTCAAGTCACCTTATGAAGCTGTCAACCCACCGCCTTATCCCACTCCATCAACTTCTTTCCTACTTGTGCACTCGATCCTACGCCGCATGCTCCACCCCAACATTATCATATGACTCGTTGCTCTCATACTGATTCTCTTTGACTGGGTGATTATCTTGTTTTCGACTTCATGGATGCTCTACTCTATCAGAAAAATCCCTGTGATTATTGGTTGGTGCTCAAGGATCCATGCTGGGTGGCTGCTATGAATGATGAGATGATTACTCTTCGCAAGGAACACACGTGGGATATTATTATTATTTTTATGGGGGAGATTACCTACAATCAATAGAATTACATACAAACATCCTATTCTACTGATGAGAATAAACTAGGAGACACCAACACCTGAATCTATTGAAACCCAGTGAAAGATGGAACTCCATCCATTTGAATAGTCGGAGACACCCTCCAGAACCCCCAACTATTGAACCACCAATGAACCACTACCGCTAAAGCTATAACCAATGCGATTGCACTTTTATAAACAACTTGCTAGCTGAGAAACCACAATGGGGACCATCAACACGGTTCTACAATGGAGAGTAATCCCTATCAAGAAATTGCTATAAAATTCACAATGGGTGTGGCTTGAACCCTGGATCTCTTTGTTGTGGAGAGTTGATTAACCATTGAACCAAAACCCAATTCACACACACATGGTATTTTGTTCCTCATCCTACATATGTTGATATTATTGGCTCCGAGTGGTTTTATTACTTAATGTACAAGCTCGATGGAGTGTTGATCACTACAAAAATCGACTTGTTGCTCAGGATTTTCTTAGTTGTCTATTTTTTTATTACACTCATACTTTCAGCTAGGTAGTGAAAGCCTTCGATGTTCATGTTATTTTGACTACTCTTCGTCACTGGCCCAGTCATCAGATAAATGTTAAGAATGTTCTTCTCAATAGTGTTCTCAATAGCCCTATTTATATGGAGAATCCTTCTGGATACATTGATTCTCTCTGTCCTCATCATGTTTGTAACATTTGGAAGGCTATATATGGACTTAATCAAACTTCTTGGGTGTTGTTTCAACAGTTTAACACTTACTTGGTTAACGTTGGTTTGTCTGTAGTAATGTAGCACTGCTAACACTTCACTATATGTCTTTGATCGTGGCTCCATTCTAATTTTTTTGTTGGTACATTTTGGTGACATCATCCTCACCAGGAATTTTTATGCATTACTGTGCCAGTTTATTTCTAGCACTAACAAGGAGTTCTATAATCAAGGATCCAGGGTCTCTTCATTACCTTTTGGGCTTGGAAGTCTCTCAATTACCTTCTAGTCTCTTCTTGGGACGGGCTAAGTATGCTTGTGATATACTCACTCGAGCTGGTATGAATGATGTCACTTCAGTCTCTACTCCATTTAAGCCGCTTGCTCAATTTCATAGAACTCCCGGTCCTTTTTTTTTAACCGTACCCTCAATCAGTCCTTTGCCGATGTTCTTCAATAGCACACAATCACTCGTTTGTGTTTTTATATCGGTTAGCCAATATCTTCATTGTTCTCATGTTGATCACTACACTTTTGGTATCCGCATTCTTCGCTTTATTCATGGTACTTGATGAGACGTCAAATACATGTATTTTCTGAAGCATTTAACATCTCTTTTGTTATTTTTTGTTGGAATATTTCTAGATGGGAGGCCATCTTCGTGACTCTCAAAGATAGTATTTATAGGCCCTAATTGCGGCTAACTACTAGAAAGTAGATAGTAGCAAGTCGGGGTCGTCCACGAGGAAAAGGGGGTTTTATCG
>JAULKM010092879.1:0-11173 GCA_032355605.1 Rubia tinctorum
TACCCATACCCATACGGGTTTAAAATTAGATAACCCGCTTGACCCGCGGGTTACGGGTCTATTTTGACACCCCTAACATTTAGTTAAAACTTATTAATTTTGACAATAAGATTGAGTTGGTGTATAAGTATAAATAATATCGTGTGATACTTTGTTAAATTCGTTTGTGAATCGGTATATCACACCCTGTATTTTACTTAATAACGTCATATATTTGTACTATTGAAATACTATATGTATTTGTACTTTTTTAATGAAAAACAAAACTGAACAGTTATTAACAATTAATTATAATTAATACTAATTAATCAAAATAAAAAAATTAACTTTTAACCTAATTAAAAACTTTTGGTTCTCCTTTCTCTCCCATTTTTTGTTCTCCTTTCCATTTTCCTTGCCCAGCTCGGTTCTCCTTTACCCAACTCCCATCTGCCCACATTTAATGTCATTTAATTCGAAAACAACAAGAATTTTTCCTATAGGCAGTAAAAAATGCTTATTGGTCACAAAATACTCACTTTTTACTCCAAATTTAGGTGTTGAAAGCTCCATGTCTTTAGAGGTTTTTTTTAAAATTTAATTTTTGTTTAAATATTTATTTTATGAAGTTTTATGTAACAATTCATAGTTAAAGTTTTCATTTATTAATTGTTTGAATAGAAGATTATATTTTATTTCATCATTAATAGTTGTGATATTTTATCTTAATACGTTATTTTAATTTTATATATAGTTGTTAATTAATATGTTATTTCTATTTTTTAATAATAGTTAAATGAAAGAATTTACAAGAATAGTTCATAAAATATATAGGTGTTTTTCGTTATTTATAAGTATGCTATGTACACAATATATATCGTGATTTAATGTGGATATCAAATTTGTGATTAGTAGTGAAAAATATGTTAATTGTACAATATTTTATTTCATGCGTTATTTCTATATTTATAAGTTACATAATTTTTTAAACGTCCTACTAACATAATTTAACGTGGTTATAACAATGTGTTAGAAATTGTTGGTAGGCTAATGAATAAATATAACATATAATTTGAGAAAAGTTGGTACACATAATCGCATAATTTGTACAACTAAGTTATAAAAATGTGTAAGTGTCTTTTATTATAAATGAAAGAATGATGTATCGACCATTGGTTATAGATGTGGTTATAGCATGATGTGGTTATAGATTTCATTACCAAGAATTATTTTAATTTAAATGCGAGTATGTGGCTTTTATGCACTGATTACAATGATGTATAGACTAAAGATATATGCATATGTTGAATTTAATGTGGTACTATATTTCATCACTTTATGTGAAAATTATGTGAATTTAATTTAATGCTAGGGTATATGTTGTTTGTATATTTCATTTAGAGGAGCATAATAATTTTACAATTTTTTTTGAAAAATGTGTAAGTGTTATTTTTTTTAGAATGATGTGTGGAATTATTGTGTTTGTCTTTATATTTTTGTGAAAATAATTATTTGATATGTAATGTTATTTAAGAATGACGATGACTCATACAGAGCGGTTCCAGGGGAAAATGGTTACTCAACATTCGCGACTACAACTGTGTTTCCAAGTCATATCGAAGCTTATTCTTACCTGCAACAGACTTCCATTCGTATAGGATTTGAACTTGTCATGTCGTCGTACAAGAAAAATAAGAATTGGCCCTTAAGGATATATTATATTTGCAATCGGGGTCGGAATGATAAGACTGTCGATATGAGCGATTCAGACGTCGTCCCAAGAAGTAACACATCGACAAGAAGTTGTTATTTCCCTTTCATGATTGTCATGCGAAAGAGTAACACATAGGAGGGTTGGAACATTCAACCATGCAAGAATCCTCAGCGAGGGACACATAACCACCAGTTTTCAGTATACTCTTAGGGGAATAGACAAAGTAGCAGGCTCCATGCAGATGCAGAACAAATGATAAGACACATGACAAATGTCGAGACAACTTTTAGGCATGTCAATGTGAGCCTCAGTCGTGTATTTTCTGAGCCTAAATCAAACCATTAGGCAAGTATATAATGATCGATCGACTTACGGAATAGAAAGGAGAGACGGGCGCAATACAACTGAGAATTGTTTGCACCTAGCCACCTCCAATGGGTACATAACTAGTCACAAAGAAGCTCCTGATGGTACTTTGACCTATTTATTCTTGGCTCATCCTAAAGCCATTGTGGCATTTTGGACTTATCCGTGGATTGTGGGCATCAATTCAACGTACAAGATGAATCGATACGACATGCCCTTCATTGAGATGGTTGGCATGTCTCCGTGTAACCTGAATTTCCTGATCACCTATGCCATTATCGTTGAAGAAACGACATATACTTATGAGTGAGTTCTTTGCGCACTGATAAGATTAATTGTCGATGGACCGTTCCCTAAGGTGGTAGTCATGGATAGTGAGCTGGGATTGATTAGGCTGATTTGGGTAGTGTTTCCTTACTCGAAACATTTGCTTTGTACTTGACATATTAACAAGGCTGTGGAGACACGTGTTACTGTGTTAACATGGAATAAGAGGAATGAGGCATCCTTCAAAAGTGGTGCATGGTCACAGGTTTCCAATACCCCCTTCATTGTTGCCTACGAATCAGCATTGACAGATTTGAGGGTTGGTTGGTCTTCGAGCGAAGCTGTTACTAGTTACGTTGAGAAAACATGACTCAACCCCCATAAGGAGAAATTTGTTCGGGAATGGATGAATGAATATCTTCATTTTGGGAACACAACTACATGTCGTGTCAAAAGCGCACATTTGTCATTGAAAGGGTGGTTACAAACATCTGCTGGTTCCCTAGATACGATATGGAGGCGTGTTGAACTGATGATAGCTGACCAGATTACTACGATCAAAGATAGCCTCGAAAGATCAAGAACGAGCACTGGTAGATTGCACCGCCGAGTCATTTTTCACAACTTGTGTCAACAATGTGTTTAAATATTATTTGGATAAATTGACGGTTGAGCTTACAAGGGTGGCAACACTTGGAGCGCAGGTTTATGCATATTGTGGTTGTGTACTGTATTCGACACACAGAATATCATGTGCTTGTGTCATGCAAATGGCAATTGATCAAGGTATCCCCTTGTATTTGGATGACATTCATCCACCGTTTAAGACACTGGTACTGGGAAATGACTCGCATAACACGGAAAATATTTTCAGGGGTGATCAAGACCAAGAATTGTTCAACAGTCAATTGGAGTAGCTGGCCTGTAGTGACTTGTCTGTTCTCCATTGGGTTTCTAGTTACATAGAGGAGTTGTTGCATCTAGAGAACCGCAGCATTGAAGATCAGAATAATGTTACGAGGACACATGGTAGACCAAGCGAGCAGGCCCCAGGTCAAGATATACAAGGCGGTCACCGAGCTATCACGAACACGTGAACAGGCGGTACATGCCATCTCCTAGCGGGCGTAATTCAAGGTCACCGGGTCGCGGTACATCAAGGCGAGGGAGTCGACATGGTAATCCTACCAATTATTCTCAAGTCATTTGATTGTAGTGTCATAATAATATCACTCCGAAAGATTGAAAATATTGTGTTGTGATCGGAATATTTCTCCTGCAGCTACATTCCCCGATCTTGAAAGTGTCCCCCACATTATTAGGTGTTACATTGAGGGCTGGAACAATATGGAGAGTGATGGACATTGTGGCTTCAGATGCGTCGCATATGCCTTCCATGTAAATGGTGATGGTGACTGGTCTGGAGAGCTTTGGGCGGTATTTAACGATTTATCGACTTATTTTCCTGATTATGTTCCCATATATGATTCAAATGAGGACGTTGAATAGGCCAGGAATCGTATACAACACTCCAAAGTTCCATGTGGCCGTGAACATTGGTTCATGGTAATTGGAGATATGTTTCCTGTAGCCACATACTACAACACGGTTGTAGTTTTATACTACATCATCGAGACTGGGTCTGCAAACTATTGTCGTACTGTTTTTCCATTGAGAGCAGGAAAGAGTGAGGAAGGAACAAGGAGAGAGCTAATGATACTTGTCAAGGGAAACTGCCCCATGCCCCCCGTGGCTAACCAGTAGATGATTTGCAGAAAGGCGGGTGTTGTTGGGTGGGATTTACCCTTTCTTAAGAGGATGGTGGCTTGGATCAAAACATACATGCAACCGTAACTAATGGAATAACATTATGTATTTTTAAGTCAAACCTCATCAGTTACGTTGGACTATTATTCTTACAAAATGTGTTTGGTGCATTTTATTTTGAATTTTTTTATACGTATTATAAAGAAGAAAGTGCTTTTATAACTCTACCTAGTTGACATAAATGCCAATATAACATTTTAATAATTGAAAAAGCAAATATAACCCTAGATAGTAAAGGTAAGTGCATATTTACCCATCTAGGTAACTCTTAACCAGAATTGCTCAAAAGACATTTTTGACCCTATGAAAAAAATAAAAAAATAAAAAAATGTTAAAATTAATACTGCCCCTTCTTCATTTATATACGTCTGCTTCTTAGTTTTTTTCTCTGCTTCGATTTGGGACTCAAAAGCACTTCTCTCCTTTGTTTCTTCTTCTCGATTAAAAAAATATCAAATCGAATTCCATTATCAGGGGTTGGGGCGCGGTGGCGTCGGGGCGGGATGTGATAGAGTTTTAGGTGTTGGGTGGGGTGGCGTCGGAGCTGGACGCATCGGGTGGGATTTTGGAGTGGCGACGAGGCTAGTGGGTTAGGATTTCGCGGTGGTGTCGGGGCTGGGTGGGTTAGGGTTTCGCGGTGATGACGACGTTGGGTGGTATCACGGCTGGTGGGCTAGGGTTTAAAGGTGAGGTGGGTGGCCGCGGTGGTGGTGGAGCTGGAGGTGGTGGGTCGCCTTTTTATGCTATTTAAGTTAAAGCTGTTGTAATCGGACAGGGAGCGGGATTGCTGCTATTGTATTTCCATGGCTGCTTACCATTTGTAGAGATTGAAGTAAGAATTTGGAAGAAATTAATTTCATTTATAGTTTACACAATTTTGGTTAACAAAATACTGAACTTGTGGAGTTGGATGGTTTGGTGCTAAACTTGGCCATATATGTTTGCGAGGCACCTCTGGGAGTGGATGACGTAAGGTGCAACGGTAGTGATTCGAAATGTGGGTGTTGGGTGTTAGAAATTTTGGAGCCACGACGGAGCGGTGGTGTTACCGGCGGAGATGGCAGAATTAGGGTTGAATAATCTTTCAAAAATTTTAATTTGGGTCAAAGGGAATTTTGGTCATTTCCTTTGGTCAATGACCGAAAAGGTAAGTCAATGCCGGAATATACTCTGGAGGGTTATATTGGCACTTATATTAACTAATTAAGGTTATTTTTGTACTAAAAATTATCTGAGGGTTATATTGGTATTTAGTCAAGTAGGTAGAGTTATATTGGTATATATCCCTATTATCAATATATCATCACACGCACAAATATAAAATTTAAACAAAACATAAACTTCACTTTCAACTACTCACGTAATTTTCATCTTATATGTTCTTAATAATAAATTGCATGTTTAGTTATGAATAATGAAATGTAAATATAACATAAAAGAACAAATTCTTAACAAAACATTCAATATTTTCTATACAAAGAATTCTTTATTTCTATCATTCACAAAATAAATGATAGTTTAATAGTACTATCACCAAAATTTACTTTGAAATTGTTGTTATTTTGATTAAATGTTTTTTTGTATAAATCAAAGCAACTCAAAAGAACAAAAATTTAGGCCATCACTCTTGGCTCATTACTTGCCTCTACAGCCCAGTTGCAAATTTTTACAACCCAATTTTGCTCCCTATCCCTATTTTCCTTCATTTCAAACTGAGATTTCCATTGCTTCCTCCATCATATTATGCAATTTCTTCTTGTACCTTCTATTCATTCATTCCTCCTCCGTTTTGATATAATGAACTAACACCTTTGGCTTGTTTTCCAGCTTTGAAAAGAATCTGCCATTTCTTTCCATCCAAACTTGGTATAGAGTAGCAACTGCCATCACTATTTTCTTATTTCCTCTCTTCTTTGCCTGTTGATACCATCATTTCTTCATCAATCTTAAACTCCCAAAATTTTTAACTTCCAGCTCTTTGGGAACCTGGACACTATATTTACATTCATAAAACGGGTGCTGCAGTGATTTTTTTTTCATTACAAAGGCTACTTGTCTCAACTTCTGCTCCTAGTATCCCAAACTCAATCAATCTGTTTGCAGTAGCCAACTTTCTGTTCAAAAGCATCAAGAGGAAGACCTTATGTTTAGGTTGTGCCTCTTGTTTCCATATAATAACACCAACAACAATCACCTTCTTACCCCCTTTTAGCTGATTATAAATTTTTGTTGTGATGATTTTTACCATTCTTTCCTACACATTTTTTCCATTCTAGGAACTGATAGATAAAGATTTAGCAGAGTTTTCCATGAGCTACTCTGTGAATCTGATACCTTATAGCCCTTCAGTTTTCCACCTTTCATATAGTAGGTCTGTAACCATTGTATCCACAATATATCTTTCTTCTTATCAATATCCCACATCAGTTTACACATTGTAGCTTGGTTCCAGACTGTTAGATCCCTGATTCTCATTCCTCCAAACTTGTTCCCTCTACTGAGTGGCAACCAAGATGCTACAATATATCCTCTTTGGGTTTCATCTCTTCCCCACAAGTAACTTGTGCAATTTTTCACAATTCTCCCAAAGATACTTTCAGGTAGTTTCATTATGCTCCCCCAGTAATTAGATATGCTCAACAAAACAGAGTTAACAAGCTGCAATTTCCTTGGACGAGACATGTTTTTTTATCCCCAACTGTTTATCTTTTTTCTTATCCATTCCAGCAGTATTTCACAGTCCCTTTTATCCCACTTTACTGATGAAATGAGAAGCCCTAAATATTTCATTGGGAGCTCACACCTTCTGATGTTTAGCTTCTTTGCCAGATCTTTCTGAATCTCCAAATCCATACATGAAAAATAAATGTTTGATTTACTAATATTGACTCCCAAACCTGGGAAATTCTGGAATGTACTTAGAGTTTCCTCTACAGCTTTAATGGACTTATGATTTTCAGCACATAACAAAAGGAGGTCATCTGCAAACATCAGGGAATGAATTCCATTTCTACCACATCTCTGATGATAATCCATCTCTTTCTGTTTGTATGCCTTGCTCCACATTCTACTCAAATATTCCATACAGATTACAAATAGCAAGGAAGAGATAGGATCCCCCCGCTTTACCCATTTCCCAGCTTTAAAATCAATAGTATAATTTACATTCACAACTAAACAGAATGAAGAGCATTTGATGCATCTTTCAACCCATACAACCAGCAAATCAGGAAATTTTAACAATCTCATCCAATTTAGCGAGATATTCCAGCCCACACTATCAAACACTTTACTTATGTCCAATTGTAGAACATAGTCTCATAATTACAGACTTGTACATTTGCAATAATTCATAAGTTAGAAGCAAATTATGAGATATATGCCTCTTAAATAAAAGCACTCTGATTAGTGCTTATTATTTCAGGTAAAACACTGCTTATTCTAGCACATATAGTTTTTGTGATCAGCCTGTAAACTACCGAACAACATGCAATAGGTCAAAATTCAGATGGTACCTATGACAACTCTTTTTTTTGGATCAAATTACTTCATTACTGAGGCTAGCTGGTATTTCTTCACCTTCAAAGAACTTCAACACAGCTTTAGTGACTCCCTCTCCTACCAACTGCCAATTTTCCTTGAAGAAGTAACTTGTGTATCCATCTCTTCCTGGGCATTTTGAGGAATGAATACTTCTCAGGGCTTTCCAGATCTTATCAGAAGTTACTCGCTTGATCAATTCCACCTGATGCTGAATCTCCAGTGTTTTCCCATACTTCACTATCTCCCTGTCAATTCTTCCAGTTTCATTGCTTTTGCTCCGAAGGTGTTTAAAGTGAAGCACTAGTTAATCTTCAATTTCCTCCTATGTGTTTATTGTAAGCCCCCTCATCTTTAATTGAACAATATTATTCTTATACTGCTTTGCCTTAATAGCATAATAGAACATTTTAGCTGGCCTATCACTTTCATTCAACCACTCCATTTTTTTACTTTATGGCTGCACAAACCTATATTCAGCTTCTTGTAACAGTTCTGCATTCTGCCTTGTTTCTTTTTATCTTCTGTTTTCAAGAGAGAATGGATCCACATTTAAGAGTCCTTGGGTTTTCCTCCATTTCTGCAAACTTTTTTCCACCTTCTTCCTTATATCTCCAAACTCATTTTTGTTCAACATTGCCAAAGGATTTTCAAGAGCCTTCAAAACCATAGCCAGATTCTGCAAACTGTCAACCTCTTTACTAGTCCACACCTACTTCACTATTTCTTTGTACAATGGGGATAGAGACAGCATATTAAAGTATTTGAAGGATTTTTTAGTTTTCCTGCCAAAACTGTCAAACCTAATTAGTAGAGGAAAATTATTAGAGACCATTTCACTCTTAACTTCACAGATGGCATTCTTCATTTTCTCCAACCAAATTTCATTTATCAATCCTCTATCAATTCTGATTTGTATTCTATCTTCCCCCAATCTCCTATTACTCCAGGTGAATTTGTTCCCTATAGTTTTGATGTAATCAATTTCAAGTTCATCTATTGCCTCCTGAAAATCTGAGCATTCTTTCTCTTCCACCGCTTACCCACCTATTATGTCTTCAATCTCAAGAGGAGAGTTAAAATCTCCTATTAGTAACCAAGGCTTATTTTTTTCCCAAGCCTCTCAAATATTGCCACAAACTCAGCCTTTTAACCCCTGTATTGAAACCATACACCACTGTACATTAACATGTCATATTTTCCCATTTCAATCTAATTTCTGTATCCATCCATTGATCCCCTTTGTTCAGTACACAAACTTCAAACAGATCTGATCTCCACAACATCCATATCCTTCCCCCTGAAGCAATGTCCCCATTTGTTTTCATTTCCAAGCCTAAACCCAAACTTCTCCACACCTCTTCTTGTTTTTCATTTTTAATCTTAGTTTCAAGCAAAAACAGCACTCTCACTCTGTTATGTAAACAAAATATTCTCACTGCTTTGTGCTTACTAAGTTTATTTAGATCTCTTATGTTCCAGCTAACCTAAATAATTTCCATTCGGGGGTTTCTCCTCTGACTACACTAGGCTTTTCTCTTTTCCCATGTCTTTCAATTTACTAGCATCTAAGAAACTCTCTACTGTACCTTTCTCTGATATTAACCTTGAGCTCACTTCCATTTTCTCTTTCCCTTTTACTGAACTCCGATCAGTGGTGTTTTTAATAGCAGAAACATCACTAGTCTTCTTTTTCACAGGCAAGTATACTTTCCATTTCTGCTCTTTTTCAGACTCTTTTTCTTTCTTTCTACAATCCTCCCCGGTGTGCCCTAATTGGAAACATTTTCACCTTACTAGCCTCCATTCAAAGACAATTTTTTGTTGCACAATTACTTTATGCTCATTCAGGAAAATATATTTTTTTGCACAGAATCTCCTACTCCTTTTCAATTTTAACCCTGGCATATGACAATCTTTCCTTGTCCAGTGTTGCTTTATCCAATCATATAGGTCTACCTAAATGATTAACAATTTGACTTATTAGCCAAGGTTGCCAGTATATTGTGGACAAATTGGGGAGCTGAATCCAAACTGGAATCCTACTGGGTTCATCGAAGTTCAAGTCAGCAGACCATGGTTGCATAATAAGGGGTTTACCATCAAAGAATACATTTCCAATCTCAATGATTTCATCACGAATATTAGCAGGGCAGAATTTCACCATAAATGTACCTTTCTCCAGTTGCCAAGTTTTACTGATGTTCCTTCCCCAGATTTTGTAAAAGAAGCCTTCAGCCACTTTGAATAGAGGATTGTTGCCCATAATTTTGCATACCATGGTAGACTCCCACTCTATCGAGCATTCTTCCACCTCCCCTGTTGAAATTTCTGCCATTTTCATACCATTAATCTCCAATGGCTCATGGAATTTCACCTTCTCCAAATCATTTTCAAAAAGCCCACTCCATTTCTTCTCAGGTTCAACTTCCATTCTCTCCCTCCATGACAATCTTTTGCATTTGTTCGACTCAATTATTTTGAACATTCACCTTCCTTCAAAATATTACATTTAGTTTAAATGTTATTTTCAGAATATTATATTATATTTAATTTGATTTTTATTTTTATGATATTATATTAAATTATACAAAAAAATAATATTATTTTTTGAATTTAATATGAACTATATTTTTAAATTATTCTATTGTAAATCATTTTTGAGTCCGTCTCTTGAAAAACGGTCTTTCAATAAGTCATGGAAAGACCAAGGTTTAAAGTGTAAATTAGAAGAAATGAAGATAAATTTTTGGGTTGTATGAACCAGGTTATAAAATTTATAAGTACTACACGTTCCATAATAAAACTTTAATATTGCAACAAAGACCTTTTGCCTTTTATTTTTATAATTAAACCCCGTCTTTCCAAAAGGTTATGGAAAGACCATCTTTCCCAAAACTTTGCCATAATTTTTAAAGTAATATTTAATTTTTAAATAAAAAATAAAAAATCCTACCCTCCCTTCCCCTCCTCTAGTCACCCGCCACCTCTGCTGATTTTCACTTCTCAAGCTCGTCGGCCGCCACCCTCTGCTCATCTTCATCTTCCCCTTATGCCTCCCTTGCGCCACCGTCACTTCCTCATTTCCCCCTCCCCTAAACATTTTCCCGTCCACTAACCAGCCCCTTAACGTCTTCTTCTTCCGGCTCACCCTTCTTTTCTCCTTCCCTTTTCCTCACCGCCCAGTTTCCTTATCTGCGAGACCAACACTGAACCCAAACCTAGAAACAAAATCCGACTCAATCTCCCAAAATCCAAACCCAAACAACAAAATCCAACTCAAAATCTGGATACAAACACAGTAAAACAAATAATTCCGGCGAGATTTCTAGCATAACGAACATTTCTAACAATAGTAAAAGGCTAAAAACAAAACTAGTATTTTTGGCGACGCCTGGCGAGCAGTGGTCGGTAGAGGTGAGAACGAGCCGAGCCGAGCCCGACCACCCCCAGGCTCGAGCTCGGCTCGAAAAAAATTGG